>PITA01017013.1:0-44640 GCA_004023965.1 Spilogale gracilis | reverse complement strand
GTGGCCAATGTCAAAGAGGTTACTGCCTATGTTCTCTTCCAGGATTTTGATGGATTCCTGCCTCATGTTGAGGTCTTTCATCCATTTCGAGTTTGCCTTTGTGTGTGGTGTAAGAGAATGGTCTAGTTTCATTCTTCTATACGTAGCTGTCCAATTTTCCCAGCACCATTTATTGAAGAGATTGTCTTTTTTCTACTGGATAGAAAAAAGATGATTTTTTTTTTTTGTCAAAGATGATTCGACCATAGATTTCTGGGTCCATATCTGGACTCTCTATTGAGAGAGTCCTGCTTTATCAAAAGATGATTCGACCATAGATTTGTGGGTCCATATCTGGACTCTCTATTCTGTTCTGTTGGTCTATTTGTCTGTTTTTGTGCCCATACCATGCTGTCTTGGTGATCACAGCTTTGTAATAAAGCCTGAAGTCAGGTAATGTGATGCTCCCACTTTGTTTTTCTTCTTCAACAATTCCTTAGCGATTCGGGGTCATTTTTGGTTCCATATAAATTTTAGGATTGTTTGTTCCAGCACTTTGAAAAATGTTGGTGGAATTTTAATCAGAATGGCACTGAAAGTATAGAGTGTTCTGGACAGTATAGACATTTTAACAACGTTTATTCTTCTGATTCATGAGCATGGAATGCTTTTCCATCTTTTTGTGTTTTCTTCAATTTCTTTCATGAGTGTTCTGTAGTTCCTCGAGTACAGATCCTTAACTTCTTTGGTTAGGTTCATTCCTAGGTATCTTATGGTTTTTGGTGCTATAGTAAACGAAATCGATTCTCTGATTTCCCTTTCTATATTTTCATTGTTAGTGTATAAGAATGCAACTGATTTCTGTGCATTGATTTTGTATCCTGCCACATTACTGAATTGTTGTGTGAGTTCTAGTAGTTTGGGAGTAGAGTCTTTTGGGTTTTCCACATAGGGTATCATGTCATCTGCAAAGAGAGAGAGTTTGACTTCTTCTTTGCCAATTTGAAAACCTTTTATTTCTTTCTGTTGTCTGATTGCTATTGCTAGAACTTCTAACACTATGTTGAACAGTAGTGATAAGGGTGGGCATCCTTGTCTTGTTCCTGATCTCAGAGGGAAGACTGTCAGTTTTTCCCCATTGAGAATGATATTCGCTGTGGGTTTTTCATAGATAGATTTTATAAGGTTGAGGAATGTTCCCTCTATCCCTATACTTTGAAGAGTTTTAATCAGGAATGGATGTTGTATTTTGTCAAATGCCTTTTCTGCATCAATTGAGAGTACCGTGTAGTTCTTTTCTCTTCTCTTATTGATTTGTTCTCTCACGTTGATTTGCGAATATTGGACCACCCTTGCATCCCTGGGATAAATCCCACCTGGTCATGGTGGATAATCTTTTTAATGTATTGTTAATATCTTGTTAAGAATCTTGGCATCCACATTCATCAGAGATACTGGTCTGAAGTTCTCCTTTTTGATGGGATCTTTGTCTGGTTTGGGGATTAGAGTGATGCTGGCTTCATAGAAAGAGTCTGGACGTTTTCCTTCTGTTTCTATTTTCTGAAGCAGCTTCAGGAGAATAGGTGTTATATCTTCTTTGAATATTTGGTAGAATTTCCCCAGGGAATCCGGAGTAGACCATTTTAATACAGTATATATCTGCTGGGAGGGACAGGTAATTAAGACATTAAAAAGAAAGAAACGTCATTTCAAATAATGAGAGATGATTAGAAGTTAAAACTTGATAATGTGATGGAAAAGACAGAGAGGCAATATTATATGGAGTGATCAGTGAAGCCCTGTACAAGGAGTTGAAATATTTGAGTCCAGACATCATCTGAATGACAGGAGCCAACCTGTGAAGATGGAAGGAAGAGCACAGGAGTAGAAACCACAAGTAAAAAGGCCAGAATCAAAGATGACTGCAATGTATACTATTATGCACCTTGCTTTTTCACTTAACAGCACATATCAGAGATGGCTCCAAGTCTGTCACAGATAAAACTGTTTTTCTTTTCAGCAACTGCATAGGATTCCATTAGAAGGATAAACCGTAATGTACTTAATCAGTCACATATTATTATTTAAATAATTTCTAATTTTTTTCTGATCCAAACAATTTTGACATAAATATTTTTTAATTGATTAATTTATTTTTATTGTTACTTAAATTTTTTTCCCAGTGTTCCAAGATTCATTCCCCATTCCCCACACCCAGTGCTCTATCTGAACATACATATTTGCCCACAAGTCACTTACATGGGTAAGGACATACGTGGCAAGTAGAGTGATGGGAACAAATGATACGTGCCTTTAATTCTAACTGATCTTTAATTGATGTGCCCAGTTGCCCTCCATAGAATGAACAAATGTGTTTCACCCTTAAGGTGTGTGTTTGCCCTTTTGAGTATCATCAAAATAAGTGCTCCAAATAGCATTTTGAAATTTTATTTTTGAACTTCTCTTGTAAATGAGGTCGAAACTCTTTTCCTATGAGTAAAAGCCACTTGCATCTCCTTTTCTGTGACCAATCTATCCATACCCTTTGCCCATTTCTTCTTTGTGATTATTCATCTTTTTTCTGATTGGCAAGAATTCATTATGCATTTATGAAATGAGCCTCTTTCATATGTTATGTATGGAAGTTCATCTCTTCTACATTCATTTTGTTCAAGGTAGTGTCCCACGAATCAAGCTGTTTTATATCTAGTTAACAGACTATGTTTTGCATCATGCTTAGACAGTCCATCCTTCAGTGCCACTATTCCTCATAGTTCTGTTGTTGGAATGGCTCTGTTCCTCCTGTCTCTTCTGTTCTTCGCAGCCATGTCAGTTGCCACTGAGAAGCTGGGGAATTCCAAGTATGCCTCTCTAGCCCAGATTTTCCTCACTTATACCCACCTTCCAGCCATATAGCTTCACACCCCGTGTCAACATCATCTATACTGAATTCACCACCTCCACCTTGTCCTGCCCTTATGCTAGGTATGCTTCCTGTGCTTTCCATCTGAGGGGGCCTGGTCTGTCATCTTTTCCAGGTAATCCGTGTCATCCCTGAATCCTCTTCCTTGTTTGTCCCTAAGCAATTTGCACTAAGTTCTGTTATATCTATCTTCTAAATATTTCTCTACTCTGTTCTCTTCCCTCCATTTCTAGTACCACTTGGCTAAAATGGGCCAACATCATCTCCAACCTGTACTTCTGAGTTTCCTAGAAAATATACTTTTTGTCATGTCCTTCCCCAGTTCCTTCATAATACAGTAGTCAGTGTTCAGGTTGGATCATGTCACTTCCTCCCCCCCCCGAACATCTTTAATGGCTTCTCCTTCTTTTCCTTCTCCCTGCCCACCCCTCCTTCACTTTTCTTCTTTTTCTCCTCTTCTTTTTCTAGAGTGAAGCCCAAACTTTTAATATGGCTTGCAAGGCTGTGTGTTCTATTGCCTATTTGTACCTCTAGCATAATCTCTTAATACTTGAAATACATAGCCCTCCAACCATCCCCACAACTGGAGTTAGTCCCATCAACAAGCTCTTGGAATTTATAATGGTCTCTTTTGGCTTGGTGCATTTGCACATGCTTTTCCTTGCCTGGATTCTCCTTTCCCAGCTGTCTTTGTTTGGCTCGGCTATCCCTTCTTGCACTTAGCTCCTAACACATTATTTCATCATAATCTATTCCTGATACCTCTATTACTCCAACTCTAGGCTAATTGCTTCCCACAGGGTCTTGTATTTTTCCCATCATGGTACCTGTCACATAATAATGCCATGCATATTTATTTGCCTGAGTCTAGATTTCAAATTACACTCGGGCTTCATCTTCATTCTTTCAATAATTTAGGTTGAGGTGCTCGAAATAGTTGGCATTTTGATCACAGTTGAATTCTTAACTGCTAAGTTCTTGGCCTGGAACCATCACTCCTAAATAGCTATTTATTGCTAATATGGATAAATGAATAACTCTGGGATTTTCCCAGTGTAGCCTAATGTTTTTACTTAAGGTTTGATGCCAGTTTGTCTCCTTTAACATGCCAAGATATATGAATGTAACATTGTTTAAAAACAGTCACATTGGGGCGCCTGGGTGGCTCAGTTGGTTGAGCGACTGCCTTTGGCTCAGGTCATGATCCTGGAGACCCGGGATCGAGCCCCGCATTGGGCTCCCTGCTCGGCAGGAAGCCTGCTTCTCCTTCTCTCACTCCCCCTGCTTGTGTTCCCTCTCTGGCGTGTTTCTCTATGTCAAATAAATAAAAATCTTAAAAAAAAAAAAAGATTAAAAACAGTCACATCAAGGGACTTCTTCTTTGTTGGTTATACATGACAATGTGGATTAGCAATTCTTTAGTACTTAGTACTAAATTAGTAATTAGTAATTCTTCCTTTCATTGTTTCCTCCCTGTTTTTTTGACAGCAATATTTCTTCCAAGCTACTAGTGGATTAAAGTTCCTCGGTGCATTTCTCCCCTGTACCACACAGGAATACATTGGACCCACACCTGCAAACCTCACTTGAGTTCTTTACTCCCAAGCTGTTGCTGAGGAGACAGTATTTAGCCAAGTGGGTTCAAGCTTTTATCTCAATGATGGAGGGTAAGAAGTCTCTATGCTTCAATGAGCAGGCCCCCAAAATGTTTGTTCTTAAGTAATGATTGTTTCTGTATAAGAGTAACATCCATTGAGAATGATTAGGAGAAATTTGGAAGATACACAGTCGAGAAAATAAAAATGACCCATAATCTCATCACATAGAGAGCAATTATTAACATTTTGGTGAGTGACATCACCCAGTCCATGGTGTCAGTGTACATCTGTGAACTCAAGTCAACCCCCCTCTGGAGTCTGTGTTCTGGATTCCTGGATCTGCTGCAATCAGTATCTTCACCGCTTGTCCTGGTAGCATTTCAGCCCCGCAGGGTCAACCCAAAAGCCTCTTTCACCACCTTCCCAACTTGCTTCTGCTCCTGTGTTCACTTTTTCAGCACCACCCTGCACCCAGTGACGCCCTTTTCTTTCATGCCTCCATTTCTCATCAAGGTTCTGTAGTTTCGCTTCTTGCGTATCTCTTGACTCCATGTCCCTAATCCCCTATGTCAATCCTCTGGTCCAGACTCCATCACTTTTCTCCTGAATAGGGCAGCAGTTCCCCAGATAGGCCTCCATGTGCCTGGATCCTTCTCCACACTGTGGCCAGAGTGAAGACACAGGAACAGCAAGACATCAGATCACTCTGGGAATTCACACCCTTCCACTGTTTACAGGGTCCTTCCCCCAGTGTCCCAGGCCCTGTTGGACCCTTGCAGCTTGAATTATTCTTATCCTCCTCTTTTGATTGGCCTCTGCTCAACTCCCAGTTCTCCACTTCGTCATCTTTGTTTTGCAGGAAATTTTCCCTGAGAACTCTCTCCTCTCAAAAAGTCTGCCACAGAGACTCCTTCTCAGGAACCACTCCATCCATTGACTCTTTACCCTTCCATTCCCATGTGTGAGCCCCTGTGGCCATGAGTCATGCCTTCTTCATTACTGTAAGCCCATCACTGTGAATCTGTCACCCTGTGCAGGCCTCAGTGCATGAGGAGAACAAGTGCTGATGGGACCACTGTCTGCCAGTCTGTGCTCTATAGCCTGCTGTATAGACTACCCCTGTGGTCTATACCACTGCTCAAAGGAGGGCTAGAGAATGGAGCGCCTGCTGAGAGATACTCCTCTTGTGGACACTTTTCTGGGTTCTCCTTCCCGATCCAGTCCTTGAGTCCCCCCTGGTGGCATTCCTGACACAGACACCTCCTGACAGAGAAAGCTTTAGGGAGCAGAGCTGCCCACTCTGGCCTGGTCCGGGCCTGCTGTCAGGACTCACACAGATGTTGTCCCTGCCGCCCCTGCCCCAGCACCCTGCGGATGGCAGCAGTGATCTCGCGGTTGCGCAGGCTGTAGATGAGCGGGTACAATAGTGGCGTGACATTGGTGTAGACAAGTGCCAGCGTGCGGTCCCGCCGTGGGGAGTAGCTGGACTTGGGCCGCACATACATGAAGGTGGCACAACCATAGTGCAGGAAGGTGACGGCCAGGTGCGAGGCACAGGTGGAGGCGGCCTTGCACCGGCCCCCAGGGGAGTGGAGGCGGTGCAGGGCGGCGGCAATGGCACCGTATGAGGACAGGATGAGCAGTGAGGGCAGCAGCAGCAGCACCAGGCAGGCGCCCAGCAGGGGAAGCTCGTCGGCATAGCTCCGTGTACAAGCCAGGTCCAACAGCGCCGTGATGTCACAGAAGAAATGCACCAGCAGGCGGGAGCCACAGAAGGGCAGGTGGAAGACAGCCACTGTGAGCCCCACAGACACTGCTAGTCCCCCAAGGCAGCAGGCCAGGGCTAGCCTCGCACACAGCCCTGGGGTCACTATTGCCGTGTAGCGTAGCGGGTGGCAGATAGCCACATAGCGATCATAGGCCATGGTGGCCAATAGGAAGCACTCGGCTCCACCCAGCGCCACGAACATCTGCATTTGAATAGCGCAGCCCAGGAAGGAGATGGGGCTGCCCCTGCCAAGGCCTGGTGTGGCCAGATCAGCCAGGGAGCGGGGCACCACCACCAGAGTGTAACAGAGCTCGATGGCTGACAGCTGGCACAGGAAGAGCAGCATGGGTGGCCGACTGGGCACTGAGGCCACGGCCACAAGGATGAGCAGGTTCCCGCCCAGGGTGACCAGGTGCACTGCCAGCAGCAGCAAGAAGAGCACTGGCCTCAGGTGCGGGAACTCAGAGAAGCCCTGAAGGAGAAAGCCACAGGGCATGGTGGCATTGCCAGAGCTGTCCATGCACTGGCTTGCCCAGAGGCACCTGTAGGAAAGAAATGAGAAAAGGTAGAGCTTGTAGGTATAGCTCCTCTGCCCCACTGGTTGAGGAAGGGCTAGATGGAATTTAGGGGGTGGGAGGGAGTAGTGACTACAGAGAGGGGGTAGGGTTCCCAGGTGCATTACCCCCCCCCCACACACCATGTTGGCCTTTTATTAACCTGTGTAGTTTTGCCTGCTTCCTAGACTAGAATTTTCAACATGCTTTTTCCAAAGAAGCCTTAATTTTAGGCCCTTTCCTTACAACCTATCACTCTTGACCTCCACCTACAAGGGATTCCCTGTCTTCAGACTCTAGTTATTACTTGATGCGTCTTGTATTGCCAGGGGTATTATGCTGCCCTCAGCCTTAGCTCCTCAAGGCAGCAAACGCACTTTTACGCCTTGTTTCTGTTTCCTCCTCCCTGCCCTACTCTATCACTTTGGGTTGCTTTCCATGGTGTGTCACAGAATCACAAAAACAAGATACAGATGAAGACCTTAGGTTAGGGATAATGTCATATAATATCACAATTTTAAAAAGGAAAATAAATCTGGTGGTATGTGTATAGGGAAGGCTTAACCACTCACAGAAAGCTAGGAACAGAATCTGCATTTCTGAGGCTGAATTCAGAACTACTCATGATCCCCTAAGTAGCCATGAAAAAGGGTCACTGGGATGAGTTGGTCAATCCATACTGATTTAGTGTTAAATACAGACCCAGTTCTGTTCCAGGTGCTGAGGTAGATACTTGGGCAGCAGGGAATGAGTAGTGGCAAGGCCTCTCTGGGTGCATCAGGACCAAAATGTCCCCAACATTCTTATTAATACTCTGTTAACATGAGGAAAAGTGATGTGTATCTGTTCTAACTTGCCTTTCCGAGTTCACAGTACATTCCAAATTCGCTGACTGAATACAATTTCTTTCTCAGCGTTACCTGGTGACTCATTTGCAGGCCACATTTGAAAACTTTGATAGCATGTAGGTTGGCTGCAATTGTTACAAACCTTTGCAGTGAGGAACATGAGGTGATAAGGACTTGGAGGCAAACTGGAGGAGAGTGTTTGATTTTCCAGTAATTATTAATGATATCTCTTTTTATTTCCTTATCTCTTTTTTTTTATTAACTTTAATTATAAGCTCAACTATTATCTCCTCTTAGTGCCTCTGAGTCATTGTTGATGACCGACTTTGGAGGTGGAATTTGTGCATAGTTGTTATACCATAGAACACAGTAGCAATAAAGCCAGGTTAAGGACAACAGTGGAAGAACTGAAGGAGTAGGAAGAGCTTGATTTTTGCTATCTAATGCTCCTTTTTTGAGAGGAGAATTCTTGTGTTTCATATTTCTCAGTTTTACTCCATGCTCTCTCTTGTCATCTGAGGGGAGCATCTTCAAACACAAGTTTGGGGTCTTACAGAGGAGGAGTGGGGTGGGGTTAGGCCTGGGTGGAAAGAGGGGAGTCACTTCCCATCTGTTTTAGAGCCCTCACATTTGTTGTTGTTGTTTGTGTTTGTTTGGGCTGGTATTTATCTGATGAGCCAGTTCAACAAACCTGTGTTGAGTACCTCTTCCTTGCGGAGTGTCAAGTGTTGAGTATGGTAGAAGGACGTAGGGACAGGAGGGAGAAGCCCGGCTGTCCTGGAGACTCAGGCAGGGAGAAACTGCAGAAGGACCCACCGCGGGCCTCTTCACTCTGCCTCGGCTTGCCCTTTCTCTCCTTCTTCCTTTTCATCTCCTTAAAGAAGCAGGGAGGGGTGCAGAGAGACAGAAGCGATCCAGTTCTTTTTCCTTCATGTTTGCACTGCACAGAAATGACAAGAAAAGTTGGGGAGGGACACCAGTAACTACAAGCTCAAGGTGCGTCATGCTTTACAAACAAGGTTGTGGAAAGCGAGCCAGATAGGTCGATCCAATCAAATGTAGACCAAGGGATGTTTCTACTTAGCTTAATGTTTTTAGGAGCATTTATCATAAACCCTAGGAGTGTATGTTAGAGGCGTCTTTTATCTGGGGCCTGGATGGGGGGTGGGGAAGAGACACTTTTCAAATTTCAATGATTTGATTGAAAATCGAGCTCCATGCTAGTAGAAGCTGTAGAGGAAAAACGCTGCAAGGCCTGCCTGAACCACCTTTCTCCCCAGGGCCAAAAGAGCAGATATACTCATTGCCAGGTCATTAATAACACCGACAATAACAGCTACATGTAAAAGACTGGCAGGTCTGTGCTCAGAAGTACTTTATGCATTTAATTCACTTAATCCTAGAGACTCTTAGTAGACTCATGATGAGGTAGGTGGACTCTTAGTATCCCCATCTTACCAACAAGGAAATTGAAGCCTAAAGGAATTAAATATCATGTAGCTGGTTAGTGCTAATGGCAGGTTTTATGCTCAAGCAACCTAACTTCTCATAGTTCATGGTCTTATCCCATACACAGTCTTTGGTATTTATACCTCTCCTAAAAAATATCCTCTCCATGTAAGACACACTCAATTCCTTTCCCCATATCTCCCACTATCCCTTGCCCAGAAATTGCCTATACTCTCCTAGTCCTTTCTGTCCTCAGATTTCCCTTCGCTGACATTTCTCTTGAGGACATATAGATGTGAACAGTAATACAGATAATCCCAGATAGCAAATCTAAAAATAATTTCTCCTTAGCTTTGACATTCATCACTGCTTTTGTTACTGTTCTGGCAGATCTGCCCTCCTAATTGTGTAAGGTTCCATGGAGCACCCACAGAGTAATGGCTGGCCGGTGGCCCAGGACATCTGGATGTGGCTAGAAGCCTCACTGGGCTGGTATTACAGATCTGGAATTTGATTTTGGCTGTGCAGAATAATGAAAATGATCTGTAATAATGATGTTTTGACGAGTCATTTTAATAGTCAAAGCATTTCTAAAAAGAGGTTGGACTGTTAGAGAATTGAAGGGCAGACAGCTCAGGCCCCTCCAGGTTATGAGGATTCCATAGAATGTGAAACTAGAATGCAGCTGAGAGGTCAAGGTCCAGATCCTCCTGTTATAGTGGGTGAGGCCCAGAGAGGCCACTTAACAAGCCTAGGGCCTCACTGCTGTCTGCTGGCAGCAGAGCAAGACCAGAGCGTAGGTCTCACAACTCGCAGTTGACGGTTCTATTTCTGCCAGAATTGTCTTCCAGAGTAGACCCAAGCCCACTGATCTAGTATTATTATTCACAAAAGCACCACAGGAGAGGTCGCAGAAAAATCAGACCATTGTCTCCTAGGGACTTAAATACAGAAGATTATAAATACGCATGAGAATTTCCCTAACTTGACTTAATAATCTAGCATGGGCCTCTGGTCTATGAGTTGATACAAATTGTTCTGAAATCTATTTTCTTCAAGTTCTTCCTTTTAGGAAAAATACATACTATATATTCAAAAAGTTTTTGTTTGTTTGTTTGTTTGTTTTTTCCTTTTTTAAATCCTCTGTGAAATAGGAAGAGTCCCCCCAGTGTAAATTTTTGCTTTGTTATTTGCTGAGTTTGACTTGGGGTGGGGACGAGTCACTTAACACTTCCAAAGGCTTGCCTCCTCACTGTCTGCTGGGGTTAACAAAGGAGGGGCATTGTAAGGATTCCATGAGATGCCAGCCCAGAACCCCCTGCACAAAAAGCCTGAAAAGTACCCTTCTCTTATCTCTCTCTCTCTCTCTCTCTCTCTCTCTCTCTCTTTCTCTTTAACCATTGAAGGACTAGCAAGCAAACCTCCTCTTGATTGTGTCCTTCAGGTGCTTTCCTACTTCTGGCCTCTGTCTCTCTGGGGTCCTAGAAGGGTTACATAGCTTTCTGGCTTTAGGAAACTCAAGGGGAAATAAGTAGATGTAGACGTAGACAAGTCTGTCTACATATCAATCTATCACCATCATCTTCATCAGTCTCCCTCTCTACTTTTTTTTTTCTGTTAGGTTTCCTATTGCTTTTCTAAAATTATACAGACTATGGAAGACAACATCTGTAGGTTCAGACTCTGCTGCAGCCACTCACGAGCCACGTTACCTCTGTCTCCCTGATCCTCAGTCTCTTTACGTCTAAATGGAGATGATGGTGTGTAATTCATGGGGCTGTAGTGAGAAATAGGCACACTGCAAAAGAAGCCCGCAACACAATGCCAGGCACAGAGTGGGCAGCAAGAGGTGGTTATTCATTGTATCATTATTATAACCCAACTGCTACAGTATCCTGTCAGCCTTGGGCTCTGTCTACATCCAGCAGCTATGATGACTGTAAGGATTCCTTTCCCTATGGCATAAGTCTTGTCCTTAGTTTAGGACAACTAGCTTGAAACGCATGAATTTACATATAACTTGCATTATTATGTATTTTAAGTTTAGATTTGTTTTCTGGAATAAAATCTTGAATTAAAATGCATTTACCATTTTCTTGTTCTACCACACAAACTGAATTTTTTCTGCCCGCCCCCCCCCGCCATCAGTTGGTAATTTCTTTACTCAGGAGCTAAATATCATCATCTCTGTATATAGAGAATTCACTCTGTGCTTCCTTCTGCAACCATTCACAATCTAAGCCTGGACCCCTGGGATATGTGTCTCTTTTGCAGCAGGCCTTCTGTCTTGTAACCAGTTCCTTATACAAGATAAAGCATCTGCCGAGTCCTTGAAGACTAAATTTGGTAAGAGAGCTTGTCAAAGGCTTTTGAAAGTCTAAATAAAAGAAATCCTTTGTTGGTTTCTTGTCAGCATCTTTATCCCCTAAAAACATTTAACTAGATTTAATAGAGCATATTTTCCTTACACAAACATTCTTGCTTTTCCCTGTTTGTGTATTTTCTGAAGTGTTTAATGATTCTACATGTCATAAAAATGAGATGCCATTGCTATTTTCTGTGTTTGCTCCGGAGCTTTTCTCAAAATGATGGTTCTGTGGGCAGTCTAAATTCTCGAGCTCTGGCTTAATGAGTTACCTTGGGTTTTGCATTTTGGCCAACACACTTTCTCCTCAAGTTTCCTAGGAATTCAGAATCACAAAATGTGTGCACTTGTGTTAAGAGCTCCCTGAATAGTTGCTACTGTTAGTTCTTTTTTCCCCTAAAAATCAATTGTGGGATTAGGGCTTTGAGTAAAATATCATTTCAGGCTTCCTGCTCTCTTTCATTTTCATCTAGAGAGGAGCTTTGAACCATAAAATCTAGGAGTCCTACTGATTTTAGAGCCAGCTGTCTGCCTTTGATGCTTTGAAAGAAACTCTTGCTTGAACGAAGAAGTCCTCATTTAAAGTCAATCTCTGATCCCGGCTTCTGCCAGAGGAAAAGGGCTGTGCTTCAGAAAGAAGCACTTTCATGTTTAACATCAAAATTGTCTGGCGAGGAGATTGTCCCAGCGCTGGCACTGTAAAGGCCAGTGTTATCACACATAACTGCATGGTCATTGTACTGTTACCAGTTGAAAAGTATTCTAGGTCTGATGACCAGTCACCTTATCTACTGGAAAAAAATGTTTCCTTTTTTGCTCTCGGGGGAAGTTAGTTTGTTTCCAAGAATTATTTTTTTAAATCAGCTATCATTTCCCACAAAGTCAATTTCAGTAGGTTTAAAAAATGCTTTTAATTTCTGAACTGCATCTTGTGCTACAAAATAGCAGGAGGTCTCCCTCAAAAACCCAGAAGACCCTCCTTGTGAAAGCTGCTGTTTTGGTTTTTGATGGTCACAGCCTGAGAGCTAGGCAGGGCTCAGTGACACGGCGAGGCAGCTGCTTGCATGAGGAAGTCAAGACAACCTTGATTTTGCCAGGGTAGTTTCATGATTCATTACAATGAAAAAACAAACAAAAAAAACAACAAGAAAACAAATATTGGCGAGGAAAAAAAAAAAGTTCTTTCCTGGGCCAGCCACCTTCCAGAAGAGAATGCTGTTAATATTTTCAGAACACGGCCTCAAAAAACCTGTCACCTTCAAGAGTTTTGTGTGCATAATTTTGGCTTTAGGAGCTCTTTCCAGTGGGGCATACTTCCCACCATCCTACTGCCTTCCTCTCAGTTTCCAGAAGAGACACTTGTGGTTGCTGAGAAAGGCAGCAAGGATTAGATGAAATGAGCTAGAATGCACAGGATTTAGCTGGCCCAAGTGGGGACTATGATGATCCAGGTCTTCTTCAAGGAGGGTTCCCTGTGGTTGGTCTGAAGCCTGGGGAATTAGTTCTTTGATCAGGAAGGGAGAAATACAGAGCCTTTAACAATACGTTACAGGGGGTTTTCGTGTCCAAGATAATCATTATGGATAGTATCTTCTTGAATACTCTCTCTTCTGCCTCTGAGAAAACAAATTATTTTCCTTAGTTTTATTCTTACATATTACTGTATGCAAACAACATATCATTAGATGCCTCTTGCCAGGAGAACCTGTGTTCACTCGAGAAGACAGGACTCTCCCATTTTTAGATGGGAAATCTGAGGCAGAAGAAATGCATTTGGGTAAAATAATTGGATAAAAATAGAAGGAGAACCTAAAAGTCCTGGTATCTGCAGCTGCCTAGTGTTCCTCACACCTAACCTCACTTCTGCGCATCCAAGACTGAAGGATTCCACAATTAGAGTACTTTGAACATCATGTGCCCTCTGACTTAATGTGGGCTACTGGATCTGACCTCAAGAGGGTGGTAGTATGGAAAGAAATTCTACTCTAACAGTTGGCCTCTCTTTTGGGCAAACTTGCTGGGAAGTATTCTGATTTCCTCATTTCTGTATATTCTTTTAAAAGATTTTATCTCTAAGTAATCTCTACACTCAATGTGGGGCTTGAATTTACAACCCCGAGATCAAGAGTCACATACTTCAGGAACTGAGCCAGCCAGGCACCCCTGCATGCTCTTCTCTTGGTGTTTCCTTCTCTTCCTCTGTCCACTTACCTTGCAAATGCTTAGCTGGACTCAAGAGAGGGATTGCCTGGAGATGATGGGGAGGGGAGACTCAGCTGGTGATGACTGGAGGTTAGTGAGATCATAGGCACAATGAAAAACAGGAGGCTACAGAGTTGCAGTAGGTAGTTGTAGAGGAGAAGGAGGGCTTAGAAGGAGACGAGATGGAGAGGCTATACAAGGAACCTGGAAGGGTTTTCCACAGTAGTTTCTGATTAGCTATGTCTGGTGGGTACTAGAACCTTGGCTTGCCTTATATCCCTGGAGAGGTGGGGGCAATAGGGAAGAGAGGAGTATACTAGTCCCTTCCAGTGGGAGGACAAGAACCAGGCATCCTGTGATTAATCCAATCACCACAGTCCCTCCGATACTGTCCAAGAGAAACAACTCTTCCTGTCTCCCGCGGCCCACCTGCCCAGAGTGCTGTCTGTCCCATTGGTACCCAGTGCTTTCCCTAGAGTGTGCCTCGCTCCTCTCTTGTCATGGCAATTCCCATCTCTGCATGCTGGACCAGGTGGCAGCTCCAGAACATGCGGTGAAGTGCCAGGTGCTTGGTAGGTCTCAGATGTCTTAATTTGTCCAATGGCTAGGGCAAGGGAGCTAGCTGGCTGTTGAGATGCATGAATGAATCTCCTTTATTAACTCTCACACATGTGCGAGGACACAGGGAACTGCATTAGGAAGCCTCCAGCATGGGGTACACCTGCCCCTGGACTATGCATTGGGCAACTCTGACAGGTCCCTCTGTGTTTGAGAGCTGAGGAGTTGCTCTTGAGTTTTTTTGGTTGTTATCCTGCACGTCCGTGTGTGTATGTGCACTGCCATCACAGGACTCTTTTTTCTAATTCATTTAGTCATGAGTTTATCCATTAATTCAACAATTCAGCACGTTTATTGAGTACCTACTATGTGCCAAGCTTTGATTTAGGTACTCAAGAAGCAAAAAAGACAAAAAATGCCTGTCCTATTGGAGCTACATTCTAGGGAGGATATAGACAATAACAAAATTAGGTAAATTATATGACATTCAAATATGATAAGTCTAATGGATAAAAATAAAGGAGGATAGGAAATGTGAGGGAAGACATGCAATTCTAATAGGATGTTTGAGGAAGGTTTTAGTGAGTAAGTGGCATTTGATGCAAAACTTGAAGGAGGTAAAGAAGTGAATTATGTGGGTATCTGGGGGAAGAACATTCCAGCCAGAAGAATTAACTAGTCAGAGGTCTCAAGGGGGTGCAGACATGGTGTGTTTGAACTACAGTGAGGAGGCCAGTGTGGCCGGGGTGGAGTCCATGAGGACAGACTAGTGACAGATGAGGTCAGAAAATCAGTGGGTGATCAGGAGGTGGTGCCTTATAGGCGATTATGAGAACATGGCTTTTGTTCTGTGTGAAATGGAGAGCCACGGAGGCTTGGAGGACTGGAATGCTATAACAGGATCCCTGTGGCTGCTTTGTTGAGAATAGACTGTAGGGGAACGGGGTGGAAGCAAAGAGATCAGCAGTACGGTGATCCAGGTGAGGGAAAATAAGACTTGGATTAGATGAACAGTAGAAGTGCTGAGATTTGGTTGGATTCTGAATATGTATATACTTTAAATGTAGTGCCAGCAGAATTTTCGGATGGATTGGATATGGGGTGTGAAAGAGAGGGATGAGAATGGCTATTTTTCTGCCTTAGTGACAGGAAGGATCAAGATGTGAGATGAAGACGGCCTCAAGTGGAGCAAGTTTGGGGGAGGAAGCCATGACCAGAAGTTCAGTGTGGGTTATGTTAAGTTTGAGATACCTCCTAGGTGTCCATGTGGATATTTAGTTCATGGGGGTTCATGGGAGAGGTGCCACTCAGGTATAAATTTGATGTTATCAGGGACGCCTGGGTGTCTCAATTGGTTAGGCATCTGACTCTTGATTTCAGCTCCGGTTATGATCTCTGGGTGGTGAGACTGAACCATACATTGGGCTCCATGCTGAGTGTGGAGAGCCTGCATGGGATTCTCTCCCTGCCGCTCCCTCTGCGCCAGCCACGCCCGCCCACCTCTGCTTTTGCTCTCTCTCTCTCAAAAAAAATTTTTTTTTCTTAAAGTCATCAAATACAGGTGGTATTTAAAGTCATGAAACTAGGTAAGATTAGTTAGGGAATGAGTATAGTTAGAGAAAAGAAAGAGTCCCAAACTGAGCCCTGGGGGTATAGTGTTAGGAGTTTAGGAAGATGAGAAGTCAAAGGGGGGCCTGCAGGGAGGTAGGTTCCTATGGTCTCTATTTTTCAGCCCTGGAAATTATCTACTTGTCTTCTACCTACTTCTCAGTGTGCACATCTCCATAATATAGAATATTTATTTACATGGAAAATGATTCCATGATAGAATAGAATGACTTTCCCTATTGATAATAAACACTTATCTCAGTCCCTACATATGTCTTATGTTAAGGGTGTGTAGTTGGATAGGAAGCAGAGGGTCTTATTCTTTTTATTTCCCCTTCTTCATAAAGTATAAGGAGCTACATCACAGGCTGGAAGTGAGGACAGAATCCAAACCCCATGAAGAAGGAAAGAATTGGAAATGGGTGCCTGGCTGGCTCAGTCAGTAAAACATGCAACTCCTGATCTCAGGTTTGTGAGTTCGAGCCCCACGTTGGGTGTAGAGGTAAAAATAAAATCTAAAAAAAAAAAGAGCAAAGGCAAAAACATAAAAACTTTGGAAACAAAATTCTGGATTCTAAAATTCTAGATTCTTATCCCAAATTTATCTTTTTGGTTGCTATTTATATTTTAGGCAGTAATTTACTTTGTCCAAGCTTTAGTTCACATGACTGAATATAAGAATAATACTATAATCTGTGTCTAATTAGCAGATTTTTTTTAAGACTTCCACAAAAAAATTCATTTAACAGCTCTGTGGGGTATAATTGAATACAAAGAAGAGCACACATTTAAAGTATACAGTTTGGTGTTTGGACAGATGCACACACCCATGATCCCATGATACATCACCATAGTTACGGGAACAGACATATCTGACACTTCCCAGAGTTTCCTCTTTTCCTTTGTTTTTGTGGTAAGAACACTTAACATGAGATCTACCCTCTTAACAAATTTTGAAGTCACAATACACTATTGTTAACTTTAGGCCTGACATTGTACAGCAGATCGCTAGAAATTATTCATCTTGCATAACTGAGACTTTGTGCCCTTTGCATAAAAACGCCGCAATCCCCCCATCCTCCGGTCCTTGGTAACCACTATTGATTTCTCTTCTTCTAGGAGTTTTACTGTTGCAGATTCCTCTTGTAAGTGGATTTAAACAAACTCATATTTCTCTCCTTTTTATTTTTATTTTTTAAATTCTATTTTAGTAAACTCTACACCTAACTCATGCCCCCGAGATCAAGTGCTGAATGCTGTACTGATTGAGCCAACCAAGTGCACCTTCAACAAACTGGTATTTGTCTCGTCTTAAAGAAAATCTCTTTTGATCCCATTTTTTCATCTAACTCACATTTTTATGTAGTCAGAAAAATTCCTAAAGCATTCTCTTTCCTTGCTTCCTCACCTCTTATTCTCTCTTTAAAAACTACTTTACTGAGGTATAGTTGACACATAAAAGAACTGTTTTGAGATTTTAAATGAGATCTTATGAAAACACTTTGTAAATTCTACAGTACTACATAAGGGCCACTTACAATTATTATGATATTGAAGACCTGTGATCAATATATTTTCCAATGTAGAACTCTACCCCTGCTTCCCTGGCACTGTGCTTTGAGAATGTAGGGTACACTCCCATTTCCCATTCTTTTATGTGCATAGTTTCCCACTAAAGTGAGAGGCTAATGGGGAGGGATTCTGAACAGTCCTCCTCAGTGATCAGAACTCGCAGATGTGATGATGTCATTCACAAACAGCAGTGTGGTCATGGTTCAGAGTTTTAGAAACAGTGCCAGGAGGAACTTGGATGTAATTTTCTGGATGTGTAAACCCTGCACTAAAGCAAAGGTTACCAAAGACAAGGAGTTTGGGGTTTTATGCACAATATTTTCTTTGGCTGGAGTCTGGCTTTATTTGAAGAGTTGTGTCAGCATAAGGAATTCTGTACTTGGGACTAGGGATTCCTCAGGGTGGTGGTGGCTCTGTCTCCTCTCAGAGGATTGCTGGGGGTTTTCTCAGACTTGGAACCATGTGGGATCTGTGTTTGAACAGAGAATGGAAATACTTACATCATCTCCACATTCCTCAACCATTTGTCATCTGCTTGCAGATCAGCTGGTGAGATGCCAGTGGAGAAGACGTTAGTTAAATTATTGAGTTTGATGAATATCTATGGCCCTAAGGGAAAAAAGTTAATTTCTTTTGGGGCTTTGCATTTTTTCTTTTGGTAAACTTATAGAAATATTGATGATAGAATAAGAGAAGTAGAGTAAACCTAGAGTATCAAAAATAAACTATAATGATACACATGAAAATCGAAGACAGAAAAGAAACAAAATAGAACATAACCTAAACCTTAAGTTGATTCACTAAAAATTCCAAGAAGATGGATACATTTCTAAAATTCTCAACAATGAAAAATGAGAAGAGATACATAGGAATTTAAGAAATAAAAGGTATAAATTAAAATAGATACAGTAGAGAGTAAAGATAACAAGAGAATATTATTAATCATTTATAGACAAAATGGACACACATATGAAAATAAAAGCTCAATTGGCTTAAAAAGAAAAAAAAACTTGGAAAGACTTATAAGCATTGACACTGAATTACTATTAAAGAGATAACCTCTGCACCCTTCTCACTACTCCTATGGAAAATAATTTTAAAGATGGGAAAAAAAAAGATGGAGTCTACCAAACTTTCAAGAGACAGAGGATGCCCGTATATTGTTATTCCAGAAAATGAAACAGAAAGAAAAACTGCTCAACTCATTTTATGAGGTTTGCATAACCTAAACTAAAAAAAAGTCCTTCTATTTACGAAAAGTAAACACCAGTTTTATAGATGAAAACATTTTTTAAAGTTATCCAAGGAAATTGAATGTTTTTAAAAAACATATTTTTACCCAGTGACAGTTTCCTGAGGAATACAGGAATGATTCAGCTTCAGAAAATTTATGACTCACTGTCATAATGGCTGGCCAAAGGAAAAGAGAGTTATCTCTGTACACATGAGGAGAAAAATGATGAAAGTTCTTAGAAGTTAGGAGGAGTAAATTTAAGTTTCCAGGACAAACAAAAACTAAAGGAATTTGTGAATACTAAGTGAGCCCTGCAAGAATTATTAAAGGGAGAGCCCAAAGGTAACAAAGACCAGAAAGGGGGCGCCTGGGTGGCTCAGTGGGTTAAAGCCTCTGCCTTCGGCTCAGGTCATGATCTCAGGGTCCTGGGATCGAGCCCCACATTGGGCTCTTTGCTCAGCGGGGAGCCTGCTTCCCCCTCTCTCTCTGCCTGTCTCTCTGCCTACCTGTGATCTATCTTTCTGTCAAATAAATAAAAAAAATAAAAAAAAAAAACCAGAAAGGGACAGAGACAGTCTACAGATGTACTGACTTTACAGTTAATACAATGGCACTAAATTCTTATCTTTCAGTGGGTTACTCTGAATTTAAATGGACTGAATGCTGTACTCAAAAGACATAGGATATCAGACTGGGTAAAAAAAAAAAAAAAAACAAAAGCAAGCAAAAAAATGAAAACAAAACCCATCAATATGCTGTCTACAAGAGACTCAGTTCAGATCCAAAGACATCTTCAGATTGAAAGTGAGGGGATAGAGAACAATTTATCATGCTAATGGACATTAAAAGAAAGCTGGGGTAGCGATCTTTATATCAGACAAACTAGATTTTAAATCAAAGACTGTAATAAGAGATGAAGGACACTATATCAGGGCGCCTGGGTGGCTTGGTGGGTTAAAGCCTCTGCCTTCAGCTCAAGTCATGATCCCAGAGTCCTGGGATCGAGGCCCGCATCGGGCTCTCTGCTTGGCAGGGAACCTGCTTCCTCCTCTCTCTCTGCCTGCCTCTCTGCTTACTTGTGATCTCTCTCTCTCTCTCTGTCAAATAAATAAATAAAATCTTAAAAAGAAAAGTGCTTTTTTAAAAAAAAGAGATGAAGGACACTATATCAAAATTAAAAGGTCTATCCAACAAGAAGATCTAACGTTTGTTAAGTATTTATGCTCCTAACTTGGGAGCAGCCAAATATATAAACCAGTTGATAACAAAATTAAAGAAACACACTGATAATCCAATAATAGTGGGAGACTTTAACACTGCACTTATAGCAATGGACAGATAATCTAAGCAGATCAACAAGGAAACAAGGGCTTTGAACGACATGCTGAGTCAGATGGACTTCACAGATATATTCAGAACATTTCATCCTAAAGCAACAGAATACACATTCTTCTCTAGTGCACATGGAACAGACTCCAGAGTAGATCACATGCTGGGTCACAGATCAGGTCTCAATCAATACCAAAAGACTGGGATCCTTCCCTGCATATTTTCAGACCAGAGTGCTATCAAACTTGAACTCAATCACATGAGGGAATTTGGAAAGTACTCAAATGCATCAAGGTTAAAGAGCATCCTACTAAAGAATGAATGGGTCAACCAGGAAATTAAAGAATTAAAAAAAAATTCATGGAAGCAAATGAAAATGAAAACACAACTGTTCAGAACCTTTGGGATGCAGCAAAGGCAGTCCTAAGAGGGAAGTATATAGCACTACAAAACTTTCTCAATAAAAAAGAAAGGTCTCAGATATACAACCTAACCTTATATATAAAGGAGCTGGAGAAGGAACAGAAAATAAAGCCTAAACCCAGCAGGAGAAGAGAAATAATAAAGAATAGAGCAGAAATCAATGGAATAGAAACCAAAAGAGCAGAACAGATCAACAAAACTAGGAGCTGGTTCTTTGAAAGAATTAGTAAGATTGATATCGAAAAGAAAAGAGAAAGGACCAAAATAAATAAAATCATAATCAAAAGAGGAGAGATCACAACCAATGCCAAAGAGATACAGTTGTAAGAACATATTATGAGCAACTATATGCCAATAAATTAGGCAATCTGGAAGAAATGGATGCATTCCTAAAAAATGTATAAACTACCAAAACTGAAACAGAAAGAAAGAAAATATGAACAGTCTACAGATGTAATGACTTTACAGTTAATACAATGGCACTAAATTCATATCTTTCAGTGGGTTACTCTGAATTTAAATGGACATCTGTAGACTGTAGACAGCAAAGAAATTGAATTAGTAATCAAAAAGCTCCCAAGATATAAGAGTCCAGGGTGGGATGGCTTCCCAGCAGAATTCTACTACACATTGAAAGAAGAATTAATACCTATTCTTCTGAAGCTGTTTCAAAAGATAGGGATGGAAGGAAAACTTCCAAACTCATTCTATGAGGCCAGCATTACCCTTTTTCTTTCTTTCTTTCTTTTTTTAAAATTTTATTTATTTATTTGAGAGAAACAGCCTATGTGGGGTTAGATGCAGAGGAAGAAGCACACTCCCCAGTGAGCAGGGAACCCAACATGGGGCTCAATCCTGGAACTCTGGGATCATGACCAGAACTGAAGGCAGATGCTTAACTGACTCTAGCCACCCAGGTGCTCTGAGGTCAGCATTACCTTGATACTAGAAATAGACAGACTCTACCAAAAAGGAGAATTACAGACCAACATCCCTGATGAACATGGATGCAAAAAATTCTCACTAAGATAGATACTAGCTAATAGTATCCAACAGTATATCAAAAGGATTATTCACCCCAATTAAGTGGGATTTATTCCTGGGCTGCAAGGGTGGTTCATTATCCACAAATCTAATAATGTGGTACACCACATTAACAAAAGAAAGGACAAGAACTATATGATCCTCCCAGTAGAGCATTTGACAAAATAGAGCATCCTTTCTTGTTAAAAACTTTCTGCAGTGTAGGGATAGAGGAAACATACCTCAATATCATAAAAGCCATATATGAAAATCCATAGCAAATATCATCCTCAACAGGAAAAAACTGAGATATTTTCTCCTCAGGTCAGGAACATGACAGGAATGTCCACTCACACCACTGTTGTTCAACATAGTACTGCAAGTCCTAACCACAGCAATGAGACAACAAAAAGAAATGAAAGGGATCCAAATCAGCAAAGAAGAAGTCAAACTTTCACTCTTTGCAGACAGCATGATGCTCATTGTAGAAAACCCAAAAACTCCAGCAAAAAAAATACTAGAACTGATACAGGAATTCAGCGAAGTTGCAGGATATAAAATTAAGGCACAGAAGTCAATTGCACTTCTATACACTAACAATAAGTCAGAAGAAAGAGATATCAAAGAATTGGTTCCATTTACAATTGCACCAAGATCCATAAGATACCTAGGAATAAATCTAACCAAAGAGGTAAAGGATCTGTGTTCTAAAACTATAGAACACTTATGAAAGAAATTGAGGGATACACAAAGAAATGGAAAGATACTCCATGCTCATGGATTGGAAGAACAAATGTTGTTAAAATGTTTCTGCTCCCCAAAGCAATCTACACATTCAGTGCCGTCCCTATCAAAATACCATTAGCATTTTTCACAGAGCTGGAAGAGACAATCCTAAAATTTGTATGGAAGCAGAAGAGACCCCAAATAGCCAACATAATGTTGAAAAAGAAAACCAAAGTTGGAGGCATAACAATTCTGGACCTCGAGCTGTATTACACAGCTGTAATCATCAAGACAATATGGTACTGGCACAAAAACAGACATATAGATCAGTGGAACAGAATAGAGAACCCAGAAATGGACCATCAACTCTATGGTCAACTAATCTTTGACAAAGCAGGAAAAAATACCCAGTGGAAAAAAGACAGTATTTTCAACAAATGGTGTTTGGAAAATTGGACAGCCCCATGCAGAAGAATGAAGCTGAACCACTTTCTTATGCCATACACAAAAGTAAATGCAAAATGGGTGAAAGACCTAAATGTGAGATAGGAATCCATCAAAATCCTAGAGAAGAACACAGACAGTAACCTGTAGCAACTTCTTGCTAGGTGCATTGCAAGAAACAAGAGAAACAAAAGGAAAAATGAACTCCTGGGACTTCATGAGAGAAAAAGCTTTTTGCACAGCAAAGGAAACAGTCAACAAAACTAAAAGGCAACAGAATAGGAGAAGACAAAGAGGAGCACCTGGTTGGCTCTTTCAGTTGAGCAGCAGACTCTTAGATTCAGCTCAGGTCATGATCTCTGGGTAGTGAGATTGAGCCCAGCCTTGGGCTCTGCACTGAGCAGTGAGCCTGCTTGGGATTCTTTCCTTCTCCCTCTGCCCCTCCCTGCTTAAAAATATTAAAATTTTGAACTAAGATGGAGAGAAGAATGGATGAGTAACTCTCCTGATATTAAAATATGCTACAAAGCTATAATTAGCATTTGTATAACAATAAATAGACATACAGTACAGACTGAGAGTCAAAAACATTTTTTATGTGAAGTCGGTAAATAATGGTGATGCATCACTAGTCAGTAGAAAATGCTTTAACTTTAAAATAAATGTTTCAGAGACATAGGTTTATCATATGAAGAAAAATCAAGTAGATGCTCCAGATACACCAAAAAGATGTAAAATACACAATCCTTTAAGAGAAAAATTGATAGATCTGACTACATTAAAAGTAAATATTTTGCAGTGCCTGGGTGGCTTAGTCATTAAGTGTGTGCCTTTGGCTCAGGTCATGATCCCAGAGTCCTGGGATCGAGCCCCGCATCAGGCTCCCTGCTTGGTGGGAAGCCTGCTTCTCCCTCTCTCACTCCTCCTGCTTGTGTTCCCTCTTTGATTGTGTTTCTGTCATAGATAGATAGATAGATAGATAGATAGATAGATAGATAGATAGATAAAATCTTTAAAAAATATATATTTTGGTTAACAAAGCACAATATAAGTAGAAATAATAGTTCAAGAAGTCATTCTTGCATCACAAATATAAAAAAATTATAGTTCTATAAGGAAATACCACTAATTAATTTTACAAACCAAGGAAAATAGAGGATGTGTTTAGGCTGTTTGAAAGGAGGAATTTGAATGGTTGATAAGTCATTAAAGAGATTCTCAGCATCATTTTTGTCACAGATAGGAACATTTAAACAACCACGCAATCTCTCTTTTTTTTTTCCTCCCTCCTCACTGCTATGATGGAGATCCTTGACCTACATTTTAATCTTGTCTTCACACTAGCCTTTCAGGATTAGGTTATCTTATCTTTTTGCCAAGAAATGAAAGCAAAATTGTCCAATTTCTCAAGGGATTTTTTTAAGTTGTTTAAAAAATTTATTTGAGAGAAAGAGAGCATGCATGAGCTGGGGGGTAGGGGCTGAGGGAGATGGAGAGGCACACCCCCCCCTGAACAGGAACCCTGACACAGGGCTTGATGCCAGGACATTAGGACCATGACCTGAGCCGAAGGCAGACACTTAACCAGCTGAGCCACCCAGGCACCCCAGTTTCTCAAGGGATTTAAATAAAAGTCATTAATCAGATCAGGTACGACTCCAAGAAAAGCCAATGGAGAGAAAGCTGGGCTCACGTGTTTACCTTGCTTGATTCCATGCTCTTTGTCTTGCCGCTCTGAAACAAGTGTCTTTCACAGTAGCTAATTGCAATTTGTTGGAAAACATAACCCATTCAGCTTTTTCCTCGTTTTCTGAAGTTCAGCAATAAATACACGTGACCACTTTGGAAGTATTCTTATACCTTAGTATGTGAAGCAACATATTTCCCAAATATGACTTTGAGGTCACACCTGCCTACCTCACCCAGATGGAAACACATTGAGCACAAAGTAATTATACTCATGTTAGTTTTTTTTCCTCCCCCTGAGTTCTTTTCTTTTTCTCCTAAAATTGGTGGGAATAAGAATGAATATAATTGGTTGTAGCTAACTAGCATGAAATAATGATTAATTATTATCATTATCAATTATTATCTTATTATCCTGTTTTCTCATGTAAGGTCTATGCTATCAATAGTTCATGTCAGAAATGCTTGCCTACTATTAAATTTCCAAGATTGCTTTTTAGCATCTTTGATCATTTCTTGTAATAAAGACTTAGCAATGTGAGGATGAGGGTTATAGTTTCAAACTCCTTGCAATCACATAATTAGTTCCTTAAATGAAGTGATACTGCAGAGCCTCATTGCTGATATTCTTGTTCATACTAATATGCTAACTGTACTTCTCATCCTCGACTAATTCCCGTTTGCTTAATGAGTAGCAAGGAGATGCTTTAAATATCACTAACCCTTCTATAACATTGACTAAGTCTTTTAACTGATTGTACCTTTGTGTAGTAGGACTGCCTACTTATTTCAAGTCCATTCATTCCTCTAGTTTCCTTTCTGACCAGATACCTACCAACCCCTTACAACGTCATTGCCTGGATAAACTTCGTGTTCCTACACATGCCTCATAATAGCTTCTCCTTTGCAGAGGAAATTTCCATAATATCTCCGCCAACCAGCCTTCTGTTTTTCTCAAGCTTACGTCCACTTATTTTATTCTTAAAAAAGGTATTCCTTGTTGATTATTGCTTCTCCTGTTCCTTCCATTTCTGTCACTACTGCATAGCTTGGAAGAGTTCCGGACATGCTAAACTCTCAGTGTTTGCTGCTCTTACTGCCACCCTTATACCATTACTGCGTCTCCTAGGACCCCTGGACATCAAACAGTTATGATGCTTTAGGTCTTGTGCCAAGTACTTTCTCACTTGATGCATTCTTTTGCTGAGAACATGGAAATCATTCAAGAAAAATTTTTAACTTTTTCAAAGTCAGTCTCCTTAAAATTTGAGCCCTCCACTTATCCTTCTCATCTCAGAAAAGAGGTGTGTCTTCCTTTACAAGGCCAACCCTTCAATATGTATTTTCATTCTTCTTCCTCTTGATTATTCCTACCACGTTTTTCTGGTTCCTGACACCCCACATTCTGCATCTTTTCTCTTCCCACTGGCTCCTTTCTCCTTCAGATACACACAGGTCCACCTAACTTGTCCTGAAAATCCACACATTTTTTTCCCCTCCACATCCTTGTATACATTCTTAGGGAAGGTTTTTGTCTATTCCATGCCCTCTTGTCTGAATTCTACACTCCAAGAAATCACTTTTTTTTTTAAAGATTTTATTTATTTGTTTGACACAGAGAGAGATCACACACAGGCAGAGAGGCGGGCAGAGAGAGAGGAGGAAGCAGGCTCCCCGGTGAGCAGAGAGCCCGATGCGGGCCTCGATCCCAGGACCCTGGGATCATGACCTGAGCTGAAGGCAGAGGCTTTAGCCCACTGAGCCACCCAGGTGCCCCATGAAATCACTTCTATTATTTTTGAACTAATCAGTTGGTAATGATTTCCTAGTTATTTAAAACCTCTTCTTGCTACTTCTTCTTCACATATTTTTTCTAGTGCATTTTGCCCCTTTGAGCACTGTATCCTTGGAACTGTATAGTAGCACATTTTCTTAATTCTGTTACTCCTTTCTGTGTACATTCCCCTGCCTTTCCCTGCTTCTAGAAAGCCAGGCGGTGAGCATCATGTGAGGGCACCATCTGAGGGGGTCCTGGAATCAGAGCATGGACAGAAGGTTAGGGTTGGGGCAGCAGTAACATCAGTATTCACATTGTCAGAGAAATCAAGAGGACACAAAAAGACAGAGAAAGCAGAGGGTTCATATTCCTGGCATCAATCGATAGCTGGTACGTCTGCAGTTATAGATGAACTATAATGAGGGTTTACAAAACTGGTGGAGAAAGGAAGGGCTCAGTGTGTGCAGGTAGCAGTTGTGTGGGGTGATGGGGAAGTAGGTAGGCTGGTGGACAGAAGAACAGATGAACAGCAGGAAAAAAAGGACAAGGAAGAAACTTGGCTCCATTTACTTAGCTCATCCTGATGGAAGTTAATCCTGGGTTGGCCTTGCTCAGAAGCCTGTGAGTGATTAAGCAGTGTTTGCTGCTCTTACTGCCATCCTTATACCATCACGAAGCCACAGGCTTGGTGATTGTGAGACCTAGGTTGGTCTGATTATTGGCAGTGGAATGAGTAGAACCTGCTGGAGGTAGAGACCTGATAAGCAAGGTACTTGGACCATCATCATCCTTCCTCTTTAATAAACATCAGTCATATACACATTTTATACCTTTCTATTATACAGACATCATATACACATAAAAACAGAATAGTGTAACAGTCCTTCATGTATCAATTATCCAAGTCAACAGTTATCAACATTTTGCCAATCTTGTTTAATCTGGCTTTCCCCCATGTTCTTAGGATATTTGTTTCTGTCAAAGTGTTTTAAAGGAATTCCAAAATAGTCTATTATTTCACCCATAGATAATTTAGTGATTTCACTTGTTTTATATCTAAGCACCTGTGCACACTAGTGAATTTTCTGCTTTTGTACAATTATTTATGTAGCTCTTTGGTTACAATATTTGAGTACCAGGTGAGTCTTAAAAATGAGCAGTGGGTTCTGCAAATGGATATAATAAGGTCTCGGGCACTAATGCCTTTTGTTTCCTTTAATCTTTGTGGCTTTAAGATGTCCCACTAAGGACTAGACCTTATTCCTTAAATTAATCCAGAGTATTCATTTTTTAGGCAGTCTTGGTCTTAAAGGTGAAATCTGTATTTCGGATTTAAGAACTTTGCCATTTGAAAGTCTGAGCTAGCTAGTCTGATGGTAACCTTAGAATCATCATAGTCAACCCAAGTTATTGAGCATTGACTTCTGGAAGATAAATGAATACTGGAGATAAATGGACCAACTTGATAGGAGAGGTATGAAGGGCTATAAAACATAATTAACAATATGGAACTACAGACAGTATGTCTAATAGATAGAACAAAAAATAGGTCTGTTCAACAATTACAGCAAACCCACTATATAAACCAGAAGTCAGGATATGTGATTTAATAAAGGATTTTTTCCAACATGTGAATTTATTTATAATAAGAATACCTCAAAATAAAGTCAAATCACTTTTCATGCTTATATGAATCATCTTTATTAAGAAGAGGATAAGTCTCCTAAAACCAGGACCATCTGTGACATATGATTCCCAATGCAGTGAGCTGAGTCTGGAGGCCTCGACAGGCTTTTTGGGTGGTCAGAGAAGGATACTGTTGAACTCAAAGGTAGAACTCTGTCTGACTTGGTCAGGAGCCAACATCAAGGCCAAAAAGGATTTTTATGGTGTAGTGGTGGAAGGTAAGTTCAAAAAGGGATGTGCAGGTGAGGTGGTGGTGAATGCCTAAATTGTGTTTTGTGGAACATTGTCAATCAAGTGTTCCTAAGTTTTCATTGAAAAAATTATTCTTTAAAAAAAATGTTCTGTGATCAAATGCATCTTGAAAATGTTAGGTTATTATTTTTAAGTAATCACTATACCCAACATGGGGCTTGAATTTATAACCCAGAGATCAATGCTCTATTGACTGAGCCAGCCAGGCTCCCTGAAAATCTTAGTTTTAAGAAAAAAGTTTCGGGCGCCTGGGTGGCTCAGTTGGTTGGGCGACTGCCTTCGGCTCAGGTCATGATCCCGGAGACCCGGGATCGAGTCCCACATCGGGTTCCCTGCTCGGCGGGAAGCCTGCTTCTCCCTCTCTCACTGTATTTCTCTCTGTGAAATAAATAAATAAAATCTAAAAAAAAAAAGCTTCAGATCTCTTGGTCACATATTTGAGCTCTTAGCTAGTGTGCGTGTAAATGGACCAGATATGAAACTGGGTAGCATTTCTTTCTTTTCTGTTCTAATGAAGGACCTATTAATATCCATAGAACACTGGCTTTTCTTAGCAACACAGAAGGAACTGATCTTATCTTGAAGAATGTGAGGAGTCACAAAAGGTTTTTCTGTAAGAGAAAAAGTGACATAACTGAGATTCATCTGGTGTGGGTTTAAGATGGAATGAAAAAGAAGAACATGAAAGCAAGGAGAAGACTAGAATAGTAGTTGACAGTAAGTTATGAGGGTCTGGGTCCAGGCAGTGGGTGTCCAAGAGGAAGGGAGAGTTTGCATGCAAGAGTAACGTGGAGAGAATGTTCAGTTTCAGTAGATAACTGAATGGACAGGTGAGGATGAGGGGTGGGCCAAATGGGATTCTGAGCTTTCGCGTATAGGGAAGATTTGAGGCCATTGGCAAGAATGGAGCCACGAGGGCGCCTGGGTGGCTCAGTTGGTTAGGCGACTGCCTTCAGCTCAGGTCATGATCCCGGAGACCCGAGATCGAGTCCCACATCGGGCTCCCTGCTCGGCGGGAAGCCTGCTTCTCCCTCTCTCACTCCCCCTGCTTGTGTTCCCTCTCTGGCTGTGTTTCTCTCTGTCAAATAAATAAAATCTTTAAAAAAAAAAAAAAAGAATGGAGCCACGCACATAAAGAGCACTGCTGAGGTCAGAAGTGAACATACTGGGTTGCACGTGGCCAGGTGATCATGCATAACAGCTGCTGAGGCAGGTGCAAAACCAGGAGTGAGAGGGTAGGGCCAGAGTGAAGGCTTGGAATTTTATTGTATTTTATTTTATTTTATTTTATTTTTTTATATCTTTTTATTTTATATCTTATTTTATTTTATTATTTTATTTCATTTCATTTCCCATGATTTTATCAGTGGACTGACCAATATTGTCATTTACTTCTAAATCCACTAAGCTGATTGCTGTGGTTTGGACATATATCAAGCCTCTGAATGAGGTTTGAAAATTTTTATGACTGGGTCTTGAGTCTACGCAGACTTTATGGGCGGTGTAGTACACTAGAAAGAATACAGTATCTGGAGTCAAAAAACCTGGCTTCTAGTTCTTTCTCTGCCACTAATTCTTTGCAACTTTGGACAAATTCTTTGCCTTACCTGATTGTATACATAGGCACTCTTAGTGCCTATCTCAGAGGATTGTTGTTTGTGGAGTTTGAGTTAGACAGTATTTGTGCATAATTTGTAATGGGCTGTATCAATTTTAGTTGCTACTGTGACTGATAGGTCTATGGAGGGAAGTATAAATCTCAGATTTATATATCTCAGATCCAGAGATCTGTCCCAGAGTAAGTGCATAGTAGTAAAGACCACTATAGTTCATGTTGACACAAAAGCCGGAATCTGGGGAATTGAGCTAGGCTGGAGGAAGTCAGGTAGCATAAAAGTGGGCAAGTATTTTGCAGCAAGGAATTCTGATAGGAATTAGTAGAGACTGACTCACTAGGAATGTGGGGAAGGAGGGGCATGCCACAGGGTACTCTGTATGAGGTAAGAAATGCAGTTTAGCAGGCCTGGGTGGAGGATAAGGACACCAGCTCAGGTGTGGAAGGCCAAGAGCAGAGCAGAACCAAAAGCAAGCCTGCCAATCCCAACCAACCCACATGAAGAGTTAGCCTCAGAGTTGGGAGCAGAGCATAGTTGAGGTCCTTAAGGAACCATGATACTCAGAACTCGAACACTTACTGTGTTCTGGGCACTATCATAAGCTCTTCCACTGACTGAATCACCTAATTCTCAAACTATACTACTGTCATTAGCATTTTGCAGTTAAAGAAGTTGAAGCCCAGGGGAACGAAGAGACTTGCCCCCTTTCCCACAGCCTGTAAGAGGCAGAGCCAGGATTTGCCTACAGTGTGACTGGTGTCAGAGTCTGCCCTCTTTACCCTGTGTGCCACAACTGCTAGTGTTAGAAGGGAAGGGGGCAGGCAAAGGGTAGGCAACCTGTTCCGCTAAAAGGGCAGGTAACCCAATCCACTACATATTCCCAGGCTTTGAGAATTCTTACTGTTGACCTCCATACTTCGTATGTCCAAACTCTCCATATGCTTTAAACTGCTGGTCAGTGTGTTTATGATCACTGTGAGTGTTAATCCTAGGACAAAAATTGGCTTGCTTCCCTTATTCTATTGAATTCTGTATTATGGAGGCAGCATGACATAGCGATGCCCAGTGGGCCTTGGGTTCAGTGAAGGCTGGATTTGAGGGCTGACTCCACTCCTTAGTGGCTGTGAGCTCTTGGCTTGTTCGGGTACTCTAAGCCCCAGTTGGTCTGTGTTGCTGTGGGCCAGCATGGCTATAGGCAGGCACACACATCATTCCCTCTACAGGCTTGGGAATCACACTCTTTGAATCCTGGCATGGACTTTTATTAGCTGTGTGCCATTGGGAAATGATTAACTTTTCTGTTTATCATGTTTCCCCATCTATAAAATGGGCAAAATCGCAACTACATGTCAACCAGAGAGCTGTTCTGAGGATTGAATGGAATTTAACATGATGTGTTGGACATGATGAGTTCGCACCCAGGGTTTCCTCTCTGTGCCAGTGTATAGGGACATAGTGAGGGCACAAAGGGACGGTTATGTACAGTGGTGAGTATGGTGCATAGCACAGTAAGTCCTTAGTATTAAATATCATGTAGTAAATATCATGTATTCGTATTATTTTCTTACTCATCCTAATGCATTTACCATAGGGTGATAGAAATCCCCAGTCCACATTCTTTCCCTTGAGGACTGACCCTTTGTACTTAATCAGGAGCATGCCTCTTAAATTTAGAAAGCCTTTAGGTAAGTTTGAGTCTAAAATATACTCTTGGGATGCCTGGGTGGCTCAATTGTTAGCATCTGCTTTGGGCTCAGGTCATGATCCTGGGGTCCTGGAATCGAGCCCTGCATTGGACTCCCTGCTCATTGGGGCATCAGCTTCTCCCTCTGCCTACTGTTCTCTCTTTCTGATAAATATATAAACTGTTTAAAAAATATATAGGGGCCCCTGGGTGGCTCAGTTGGCTAAGTGACTGCTTTTGGCTCAGGTCATGATCCTGGAGACCCGGGATTGAGCCCCACATTGGGCTTCCTGCTCAGCAGGAAGCCTGTTTCTCCCTCTCTCAGTCCCTCTGCTTGTGTTCCCTCTCTCGCTGTGTTTCTCTATCTATTGGCTGCAGGACAGTATCTTCCCACTTCTTCCTGTAGTCTCATCTGGGGAGTTCTGCTGCCCCTTGCAGCTCTGTGAAGGTTTCTCAGGAGGCAGTCTTATTCCCCTCAGGACCTGGACAGGGCCTGGCTCTGGTGGCTTCCCTGTACATGATGGCAAGTCAGACTCTTCTCCTGGCTATTGGCTGTATGATTCCTTGTGAGTCTGTGCCACGAATCTTACCGCACACCCTACTTCATCCTCAGGCTCCCGGCAGGAACATATTCTTCTCTAAGAGTTGAAGTTTTGTTTTGATCGGTTAAAAAATAATTATGTAAGACTGGAAAAAGTATCAGTCCCCTACCCTATAGTCGCCTACCTCTGACTTCTCAGTGTCATCTCTTTTAATTATTTCTTCTGGCAATGTACTTAAAAAACATTCTTAATCTATTGTTGGTTGATTGTGTTTTTCAGTTTCACATATTATTTCTCAGCTTTCCACTGCGGAAGATGGGAATTTGGCTTTCTTATACTTCTCCCCAATACAAATACGTGAGAGACAAACACAAGTACTTCCTTGCCCTGTATAGTAGTTACATCATGGTTTTGGTATAGGATGGCATTTGCTGTGTACATTATTGTAATTATATTAATATTATTCATGGATGAGCCATAGATTATGCTATTATCACCAATTATTATATTTCCTTCCTTGTAGAACTTTTGTTTCTTCCAGAGTCAATAACTGCATCATTTTTTGTTTGCTTATCTTTCTCTGTAGCTCTCACTACCTCTCCCTGGAACATGGAGCCAGTAGTGTGAATCATGGGATGCATTTGGGCATATCTGCAATGTGTCAATTCATCACATGTTATGGAGACATCTCTCCTGGAGCTTAAAGCTCCTGCTCCAACATGGACTAGTTTATCTTTGCTCACTTCACAGCTGTCTTCTTGGCATCTTTCTTTAGCACCGTGCTCAACATTACTTTCATTTTCTGTTGAATCCCTGTTGCCTGGGTGCTGGATCTTTCTCTCCCTCCTTCCTTTATTCTCTTATCGGCTGGCAAATATTTCCCCTAGAAACTTACTTTAAAAAGTCACTGAAGCCTTTAATGTCTGTTAATTTAATTTTTAATTTAATCTTTAATGTTTTTATCTGCCCAAACAATGGATTACTATTTTGGATGGGTATAAACTTCTGTGCTGAAAAACCTTATTTCTTAGAATTTTGAAAGCTCGTTCCGTGTTACGGGCTGCCAGTGTTGTTTTGGAGAAGTCTTATGTTATTTTGTTGGTCAGTTCTTTTCATGTGACCCATTTTTCTTTCTCTTTCTGAAAACATTTGGTATCCTCTCTTTTTCCAGAATAACCTAAAATATCACAGCACTGTGGCATGGTGTAGGCTGTTTTTAAAATGCATCAGGAGCACTTTGGTGGGTCCATTCAGTCTTGAAACTCATGATCTTCATTCAGGGAAATATTTATTCATTAGGTTTTAGATAATGTTGTTCCCTCCATTTTCTTTGTTCTTTCTTTTTGGAAGTCATATTCAGATATTGAGCTTTCTGGACTGCTCTCTCGTTCTCTCTCTTTTTTCAGAGTGTTTTTTTTCTAGTTTTCCCTCTCTTTTTGCTTTACTTGTGGGAGATTTTCTTGACTATCTTCCCATTCTTTTATTGAATTTTTAATGTCTACTGTCTAATTTCTGATTTTAAAGAACATTGTATTCTCTGGTGTTCCTTTTTTAAGTCTGTGATATAATGTTCTGTTTGTTCTTATTTGATAGATGCAATATCCTTTCTAATTTCTCTGAGGAAATATATATTTTATAATGTCTCATGTATATTTTTAATATCTTTTTTTGAGGTAATATCTTTTTTTCTCCTGAGGTTTCTTTATATGCATATATTTTCTCTAATAGTAGAGGTTTTTTTTTTTTTTTAAAGGTTTTATTTATCTGAGAGAGAGAGTGCGAGCATGAGAAACACATCATGATTTGGGGGGGGGGGGATGTGGAAAGGGAGAAACAGGCTCCCTGTCAAGCAAGGAGCCTGATATGGGACTTGATCCCAGGACATTGAGATCATGACCCGAGTTGAAGGCAGTTGCTTAACTGACTAAACCACCCAGGCGCTCTACCAGAGATATTTTAAATGATAGGTGCTTCCTAACTTTTTGTTCATGAGGTCAATAAAAACTACTTGGAATCACAGTAAGTACAGACAATGCTTGTTCATTGGTGGAAGTGAGCAACTGAGCAAGGCCTCGGTTTCTTGAGTGGGGGACCTCTTAATGAGTCTGTTCTGCTGACTTGTCAGTGTCCTCAGAAAGGAATTCCCCGATCTCTAGACGGTAGGTTATATACCTGCCAGCCAGTAGTCTGGAAGTCTGAGGGGGAGGGTACGCTGAGGGCGAGATGGGAAAGAAACCTCACTCGGTGCCTGTTTTCAGCATACCACCCCTGTTCTGGGATTATGTATGGTGCCCTTGAGTACAGACTCTGCCAGTTCAGCCTCTCCTATCTCCTTCTACATTTTGGGTAGAGTAGGAGTAACTCATTGATGAATAGGGACCTAACTGCTTCAGTGCAGACTTTTAACTCAACCCTCAAACCTCAGTTCTTCCTAATTCCAGAGATGCCCTAATAATCTGCAGTATGAATCTTGGCTTCACCAATATTTCCGGATTAGGTTTCTATTTCCTCAGTCTGCTAAATCGGTTACCTATCCATTCATTTTGCAAAGTCTAAAATTTTGTTACTGTCATAGCCATTCCTACTTTCTTGATTCTTGATGATTTATACCTTTTAAGTCTCTTACTTGTCATTTCAGGCTTGAGAGGAAGCAGAAGTGAACTCATGAGGTAAGTGGAATTTTCTTGAGAGGTGATTCTTTACCGTCTTCTGCCAGGCATGTGCAGTTACCAAGTATGGAAGATAGTTTTTCTTTTCTTCTTTTCATATATTTTACTTCCTGACAATGGCCAGATTTGGTTTTCGTATTTAGCCCTTCCATAGTCAGATGAAACTAACCACGGGTCCTGCACTCTCCTACTCAAGGAGTGGGCATATGACCCATGCTGAACTAGTGTGATTCTTCCTCCTCAGGATCAGATCTTCAGAAGATATAAAACAAGTCTGAAGGTAATTGGCATTTACTCATCTCATCTGTGGCATCCTAATGAGATCCCTTCATCTATTAAACAATCCCTGATTTTCTTGCCTTCTAGACTCCAAAAACTACCTTCACCCCTATTGACTTCAAATTGATTCTGTGGACTTCCAGTCAATTCTATTAGCCTCTGATGTACTTCAGTCAATTTCAGCCTTGATTTGGTGTTTAGTTTGAGACTGTGTAATAGTTTGATATGGTGAGAAATTACTTCATTATTCAACCCTGCAGATTCACCACTCACTAAGGTTCCTCTAAATTCTTGCAAACTGATTAGTTCTTTACTCAGTTCAGCCCTTTCAGGCTGTACCTGAACAATGTAGTTCATAGCATTCAGCTCACCTTTCAACACTCTTCTTCAAAACCGCTTTGCCAAATGCGATAATTTCATTAGCTACAGTTTCTGCCTTGTAAGTTATCACAGTCAGCACTTACGCTAAATGTTCTGCCACTGTAAAATAATGCCAGAGGTTTCTTCCAGCTTCCACTAACGGTCCTTTTGAATTGCTATATCATGGCAGTACCCTACATTTCTGTAGAAATTTGTGTTCTAGTCGACTATCACTGATAACAAGCACAAATCTCAAATGCCATATGACAAGATTATTCTTTCTCCATTGAATTCCCTTTATATATTTGTGAAAAATCTATTGATATTTATGCATTAGTCTATACCTGGACGCTACTCTTTTACAATGATTTATGTGTCTATCCTTTTAGCAATACCACGTTGTCTACATTAACGTAGCTTTATGGTAAGACTTGAAATGAGATCTTTTAAGTCCCCCCAAGTTTGTCTTTTTCAAAAGTGTTTCACCTCTTGCAGTTCCTTTGGTTTTTCTTTAGAGAGTTTGGAATCAGCTTCTCAATTTCTACATAAATTCCTGCTATGACATAAGTTGCACTGAATGTATAGAACAGTTTAGGGAGAGTTGACATCATAGCAACATTGAGACTTACAACTCACAAACAAGATATATTTTACATTTTTTGAGGTCTTTGACTTCTTTCATCAGTGTTTGGGAGTTTTCAGTACACAGATCATAGACACATTTTGTTAAAATTTGGTACTAAAACACCAATATATTTTGTATTTTTTGTGCTATTACAATGATACTGCCTGAAATTTTTCAATTTCCATTGATGATGTAAATAATATACATAGAAATACAATTCATTTTGGAACTTGAACTTATATTGACCTTCTTCTATCCATTGTTAAACTTCCTTTTTAGTTCTAATACAATTCTTACAGATTGGAACTTTCTTTTTCTTTCTTTTTTTTTTTTTTTTAGATTTTATTTATTTATTTGACAGAGAGAAACACAGCCAGAGAGGGAACACAAGCAGAGGGACTGAGAGAGGGAGAAGCAGGCTTCCCACTGAGCAGGGAGCCCGATGTGGGGCTTGATCCCGGGTCTCCAGGATCATGACCCGAGCCGAAAGCAGTCGTTTAACCAACTGAGCCACCCAGGGGCCCCACAGATTGGAATTTTCTAAGTATGCAATCATGTCGTCTGTAAAGAGAAACATTTTTAGTTCTTTCATTCTAGTCAGTATGTCTTTCTTTTCTGTCTTCTCTTGTTGTGATGAATAGAACTTCCAGTGTGATGTCACCTAATAATGGTGAGAGTGGCTCTCCCCATGTTCCTGATCTTAGAGGTGAAACATTCCTTTCACCACTAACTATGATGTTAGCAGGCCATTTTGTAGATGCTATCCCTCAGTTGGAGGCAGTGGTCTTTATTAACTTCTTGACAGTTTTTGTTAAGAATAGATGCTGGATATTGATAAATGATTTTCTACATTTCTAGGGATCAGCATATGGCTTTTTCTTCTTTTGTCTACTAATGTGGTGAATTATTTTGAAATCAGCTTTTGAATGTTTAACCACCCTTGCGTGCTAAGATTAACCTTAGTCATGTCTTAACATTTTTACATATTGATGGATTGCAATTGCTTCTATTTTATTAAAGATTTTTATATCTCTGCTCATGAGGGATATTTGGCCTGTAGTTTTATTTAATGTCTTTGTTTTTAATGTAAGGAAGGGAATGCTGGTCTCATAAAATGATCTAGGTAGCATTTCCACCTCCTTTATTTTCTGGAAAAAATTGTATAGAATTGGTATTATTCTAATGAAATGTTTGAGAAAACTTGCCAGTGCAGTCACCTGAGCTGGGGGTTTTTTTTCTTGGAAGGTTTTTAACCACAGATTCAATTTTTAAAAAAAGAATATAAGATTCTTTTAGAAGTCTATTTCTTCTCCAGTGAGTTTTGCTAGTATTTCTTTCAAAGGACATTTCTGTTTAATCTTTATGATTATAAATATCTTTAGGCTGTGCAATGATGTCCCCTCCTTCATTACTAAAATTGGTAATTTATGTCTTCTCTTCTTATCGTGGCCAGTATAGCTGGTCAGATATTAATATATTGATGTTTTTCAGAAGGACTCTATTTTATCCATTTTATTGTTTCCTGCTATTGTTTTTACTATATCCCTGGAATTCTGGATCAGTTTCCAAGAGTCAATACTCTAGGTCATTATGTTTTAAATTTTTAAAAAGTTATGACTTATCATAAATACATTTTACCTTGTATCCCACTATGCGCATGAAAGCCCACATACATGTAATCAAACTTTCACTAAATAACACTTATCTGCGTATGTTTTGTTTTTTCCCCTGGTTCAATTCCATTCTGTTCCAGTCTGGATATGTTCTCATTGTTCAAAAGCTGTTCACAATGTGCTAAACTCTGTTTATTGCCAGTGATGGTTAGAGATGTGCACTTAAACACTGCTGCAGATACTTCTGATAACAGGTCATGTTTTAATACCATTTTGTTAAACCCTCTACTATTTCTCGATCTATGTCAATGATAAAAATGAAAAACAAGGAAAGGCATTTTATCTAGTCCTATGGCATATCCCTAAAAATCTCTTGCCAGGGGATTATAGTTGATGTTTATTTTATTTGTTCTTTTTCTATGTTTCTAATTTTTTCTCCCTGTTGAAATCTTTCTCTTTTAAAGAATAAATGTTTGTGGGTGTGCTCAGTCATTAAGCGTCTGCCTTCAGCTCAGGTCATGATCCTGGAGACCCAGGATCGAGCCCCACATCGGGCTCCCTGCTCTGCGGGAAGCCTGCTTCTCCCTCTCTCACTCCCCCTGCTTATGTTCCCTCTCTAGCTGTGTTTCTCTCTCTCAAATAAATAAAATCTTTTTTTAAAAAAAATCTCTTGCCAGGTTGCAACAGAGCCATATGAACAGACTTTGCATGTGGTGGTTTGTTCATTCATTCAACAGATAATGAACTGGGTATCAATTTAGGCACTGTGGATGCAGCAGTGAATAAAACAAAGTCCTTTCCCTATGAAATTGCCATTTGAGTGGGTAAAAATAGTCAATAAAGAACATATACAAATAAGCTTGTCAAGTGATGATAAGCACAATCATAAAACATAAAAACAAGATACAGAAGAAACATGTGGAAGCCATGTGATTGGGATGGCCAGTGATTATTTTTCCTAAAGGAGAATATTTGAGCAAAGAACTAAAGAAATAAGAAATAGCTGAGGGAAGAGCATTCCAAACAGAGGACAGACCAAGTGCAAATGCTCGGGGGCAGGATCCCACCTGGAACTGGAGAGGAGCACATGAAAAGAGGGCAGTGATGGAGACAGGAGCAGAGGTCGTAGTGTCCAGGCTGGGTCTTGCTTTACAGGCCATGACAATGACTGGGTTTTACTCTGAGAAAGGGGAAGCTATTTGAAGTACTTTTGCAGCTGAGTTATAAGATCTGACTTACATTGTGAAAGACTCAATCAGACTGCTGTGGGGAGAATAAAACATAGAGGAGTGAAATGAGGCAAAGGAAGGTATTGGGAAAGTCCAAGCAAAATGTGGTGATGACTGGTAATAAGGAGGTAGCAAGAAGGTGGTGAGAGAGAGTGGATTGTTCGTCTAGAAGATAAGACTGACCAAATCTGATAATTGTATGAGGGTATAAAAGAAGGAAAGAATCCAACCCTCCTTCTCCATCATCCCATCGTATGTATATTTATGGCACTTTTTACCATTTGTAATTATATCATGTATTTTTTTCTTGTTTATTGTCTTAACTACTAGAGCAGACACTCCATAAGATCAGGTTGTCTATCTTGTTCACAAGAGTGCCTGGCAAATACAGATGTTTAATAAATATTTGCTTCTGTGAATGTGTAAGAAGAAAGGAATTTGGCCTCCATATTGAATCCTTAATATATTTCTGCCCTTTTACTCTCTAATTCCAATTCTAGGAATCTTTTGAGGAAATATTCACATATGCTAAGATTTATCTCTATGGTAGTCATCAAAGCAACTGATGGTAATAGTGGAAAATTAAACACATGCTAACTGTTCAACAAGAGGAGAATTTGGGACCCTTCCTAAAAGGTTCAAGGAAGACTTTGCCTACTTTCGAGGAAGGGTGGTCAATGGTGGAAAATAGCTCTTGGTCAGGGCTTCAGCACCCAGAGTCCTTCAGACCCATGGGCACAGGATTATGCCACTTGGTGTTAGTTCACTTCAAGTCATGCATTATAATTATGACTCTTAAAATCTCAAGGGTTTAATTTAAAAAGTTTCACAGCAGGCTTTGAGCCAGTTCTTAGAGCCTCATTATTTTTGCTCTCTTCACCCTGGGCCTATGTGGATGGAGTTAAGGGAAAGGAGAGAGGTAACTAAGGGACAAGGAGGGGAGAGGCGGATATATGATAGAAAAACTCTAGGGAAAGTGGGAGCAGAACTTTAATTAAAACCCAGCTGGGCAATTTGCAGCAGTGAGTTTAACCCTGGGAAGAACAGGTTAAGCCTTAGGAAGTGCTGTGGGAATATGGTTGTGCTGGGCCGCATGGAGGTAACATTTGAATAGATGTACAGCTGCGGGCAAGTTCTCGGCACCTTCCTGTGGGAACTTGTGCCTCTGTGAGCAAACATGAACACACTGGCATTTACAATTTTACTAATTAATAAAACCTACATTTATTCTGATGAGTGCTGGGAAAAATAAATGAGCTAAAACCCCATTTTTTCTTACTAAAGTAAGATTTAAAAAAAAAAAAAACTTGCACAATGGAGCTCTGAGTCCCAGTACCCAATCTTAAGTATATTTATTCCCAAATCAAAGAGTTCCCGAGCTAAAAGGAGGGTACTCAGCTCCTTTGTCTCTTCATTTTACAAATAAGGAAAGTGATCCCAGGGAGGACCTCAAGGTCATGGAGAAAGGAAGATAATGCTTTATTTCCTGACCCTATTTCAGCTTTCTCTCCATGCCTCTGAACTTTTATAATTTTTTCCTGGATTTACTTATTTGACAATTACTTATTGAAAACTGATGTGTATTGCGATGGTTAGCCATTGAGGAAAATGGCATACAAAGGTAAAATGAAAATGAATTCTATTTTCTTGAGATGTGTGCTCAGGATATAAGTATTCTTATACTCACTCATTCAATCTTTTTCCTCTGTCTGACTCTAAGACCAAAATTAGGTGGCCAAGATTAGGTCCTTGTGAGCCGAATGAGACCTAATGCACAGGAGAAACTATGAGTACATTTGGGCTTACAGAGATTCCAAGAATTGGATGAGTTCTTGGAGTAAGAGACTGTCAGGCTGCCTAGAGGATGCTGCAGTTGGGAGTATATCTAGTGCAGCACTCAGGGATCTTGGTTGAAAGCAATAGAAAAGAAAATCTTGACTAATTCCCAGAGGAAAGGGATTCAGAGGAAGTAATTTGGACAGCTCTCATAATTAATGGTGTGTATGGAGAGCCAGGAGCTAGATGTTCAGGTCTGCAGCACAATTTATACCTCAGGATGTTTGCTTAGGGTGCAGCTGTTTTGACCACTAGCTACGGGAGGCCACCAACAGAATTAATTCCATCCTTTTATCCTCCGCTGGTGCCATCTGCTTGCTGTTCCCAGGGGACGTGACTGCTCCAGCTTCAGGGTTGAGAGGAAGAAATACATTTGTTTGGCATTTTTACCTAGTGTACTATGAAGGAGGACCTTATCTTCCACTCAGACCTAGACAATTTGATCAGAAACCCGAACAGAACCAGGATCTGAATGCTGAGCAGTCAAGACAAAATGAACCCCCGAACAACTACAAATCCCCTATGTTAAAACTGAACAGAACTGAGTGGGGTGGGAAGAAATAGACAGTCTGTACAAGTAACTAGTAAGTCTTTTGTCAATATAGCTTTATCATAGGATACATTGAGAAGGAAGGTGTTACTATCAGCGGGGGCGTCCTCAGGTATTTTATTGTTCTGAAGATAATCCGAGCTAATTATATGTCTTTGAAAGAAAAGAACATCCTTTACACATTAGTCTCTTAAACATCAAGCATATAAGAAATTTTAAGTCCATGGTTGGACCTTGGGGGTATTATGCTAAGTAAATAAATGAAACTGAGAAAGCTAAATACCATATGCTTTTACTCATATGTGGAATCCAAAAATCCAAACAAATAAATAAAACAAAAAGCAGAATCAAACCTATACATACAGAGAACAAACTGATGTTTTCCAAAGGGAAGAGGGTTAGGGGATGGGCAAAGAGGTGATGGGTGAAATAGGTGAAGGGGAATGGGAGGTACAGGCTTCCAGTTATGGAATGCGTATGCCACTGGAATAAAAAGCATGGCATAAGGAATACAGTCAGTGGTACTGTCATTGTGTTGTATATTGTTAGACGGTGGCTACACTTGTGAGCGTAGCATAAGGTATAGAGAAGTCAAATCACTATGTTGGACATAGCATCGTGTGTGAACCATGCTAAAAAATGAAACGAACAAACAAAAAACCCAAAAGAACTCTTCCCTTAATCTTTTATCTCTCCAGTTGTCACCTCTCTGTTTCCTTATCAAGAAAAATTTATCAAGAGCATTTGAATAGAGGTGGTCTCAAATTCTTCACGTGCTACTCCTTCAACCTACCCCCTGTGGGTCTCTGATTCAGCCACCACTTCCCTTGACAAGATCATCTCCACAAGGACTGACCCCAAAGTCACATCTCCACCCCTCGTTTACACAACTTTTTCATGAGCAGTCAACAACCTATGACTGTGGATATCTCCCTCTTCCTCCACTTAAAAAAATTTTTTTTTCTTTCCTGTAGTTCTGCAATACCGTAAGAAGTTTGGGATTTATCTGTTCCCCCAGTTTATTTCTTCTAGACTTGGAGAATTCCTATGGCAACTCCTGCTCTGTAAAGCACCTTGCACCGGGCAGGTTCTTGGTTACTTTTCACCACGTGATACCACCTTCCTGGGTCTTTAAGGGGGAGCCAGCCTCTGGCTTTCCAATAATAATGTGTTGGAGTCTCAGAAAAGATCTCCTCTGGTTTTTTAGAGCCAGAGTTTTGGAGAGTCTGGAGCCCTTGCTTTGCCTGCCATCTTGAGGACAGACAGGGAAGGACTAGAGCTTTTACAGTTGACGCTAGATTTGGGAATCATCCTGATTTAGAGGAATGCCTTTGATCCACAATTTGATGACCACAGCAAGATGAAGGAAAGTGACAATTCAGAAAAAAGAAGAGCCTCTCCTAAATTAATGTTGGTTGAAGTTCATGTGAGGAGAAACAGGTGTGGGAAGAATTAAAGGCAGACCATAAAAATGTCAAGGCCTAAGGGATTTAATTAGAAGCTGATTATTTTGGGATGCCTGGGTGACTTTGTTGCTTAAACATCTGACTCTTGGCTTCGGTTTGGGTCGTGATCTCGGGATCATGAGACTGAGCCTCATGTAGGTCTCTGGGCCGGGCTCAGAGTCTTCTTGGGATTCTCTCTCCCCCTCTGCCCTTCTCCCTGCTCTTGTGCACAGATGCGCTCTCGCTCTCTGTAAAATAAACAAATACCTTTAGTCAACAAATACCTTTTGATGTGCCAGGCCCTATGCTAGGAGTTGGGGGTAAACCTCTGAGAAATGCAGACATAAGCCCCACCTTTATAAAATGTACAGGGCAGTTAGGGACAAGAAACATCAAAGAGAACATTAAACAAACAGTGAACATCAAACAAACAAGAGAACATCAAACAAACAGTGTTGCAAATGTGATGAGAAGCAGGAAACGAATCAGAGGGTATGACTGTAGGTAACAGCGCCCATAGTCAGGACACTGCTAGGTGTAGACTTTGCTCCAAGAAGTGGTTTTTAATTAAGACCTAAAAGAGGAGACAGACCATTGGTTAGCCTTACTGACCAGACTCCTGTTTTTATAAAGCAGGAAAAAAACAAAATTCTTTGCCTATCTGAAGATTCTCTCTATCCAAGGCTGTCTTTAAAATCAAGAGTGTCTGGTTCCAGAATCATGGAGTTCTAAAGGCAGAATCCGTGGCCTTCCTTGGCTATCTTGACCATCAGTGAAAAACTAGCTTGAATTTTCACTGTCCGGCTGAGGTTGCGGTTGCATCCATCCACTGCGAGTAGAGGAACGAGATGTGACACCAGAGCAAATCCTTGGTGAGATATGACAGGAGTCACTGTTCTACCAGCAAACTGGAGGAACGGGAAAATATTTCAGTTGGACTTTTACGAGGACTGGTGGTTGGAACTCAACTCAAACTGGTAGAAGCAAAATGAAGCAACTTACTCATTTAGGAAACAAAGAAGTATGGAGGTTTATGCAGACTCCTGGCCCTAGAGCATGGAGCGATATCCTGAGGGACCCTAGAGGATCAAAGCCTTATGACAAGTAAAAGTAGTGTCTCAACTGGCACCACGGTAGTACTTCCTTATTGCTCAGCTGTGATCAGCCTGTGTCATTAGGAGATCTCTTATACTAATTATAACCAGGCATTCGTTGAACATCTACAGGGTACCCCATGCAGTGCTGAACATCAGGGTCACAGAGTTGGGAAAGGAGAAGACTCTGTTACACTGCCTGATAAGGGAGACCACTGCGTAAACAAGCAACTAATAATGTGCTCTCATTAGAACACAAAATGACATGGGAGCAAGTAAATAATATCTCAGAGGAACACATTCAGCGAAGGTTTCTTCGAGAAGGTGACAAATGAGCTCAGCTTGGAATGAGAATTTTCCTGGCATATAAAGAAAAACTGTTTCAGGGAAAAAGAACAATATCTATGAACATACAGAAATGTGAACCATGGTGATGTGTTCTGAAGACTAGAAACAATTTGGATTTGCTGGAGTATGAGAGGATGGGAGCTGGAACTTGAGGGAGGCAGATACGAGTCAGAAAATGAAGAGTGTGGCCTTCTACCTGAAGGCAACAGGGAGTCACTGAGGGCTTTTTAACTGAAATGTGTGGTTTATCTGGTAGCAGTTTGGAAGACATGTCAGTTGGAACTCTGCCTAGAGGTTAGGGAGCCCAGTGAAGGAGCTGCTGGAATAGTTCAGATGACAGATATGGAGACTTGAATTTTGCCCATGAGGAGGGAATGAAAGGTGAGGAGTCAGACTGAAGCCTCAGCCCAGAGCCATGGCAGTCTAGAGAGAACAGTGAAGACGTCTGCCCCCAGGGGCTTTGAGTTGAACTGGCCTGTCAGTCTTCTGGCTGGACTGGGACTCTTTCCTGCTGATGTTCACATTCCTTACTGCCAGGGAAATGGTGTAAGTCAAGGCTACCTTGCTGTCTGAAGTAATCTCAGACTCTTGGAATTGTGAAAGCAATGAAAATCTGGAGACAGATTGCTGTAGGAGAAAAAGCAGGGGATCAGGAGTCAGAACACTGTTACTTTTCCAGTTAGTTAAAAGGTTGATGGCAAGCTGCTTATGCTCTTTTTTTTTTCTTTTTTTTTTTTTTTTAGATT
>PITA01017012.1:0-44654 GCA_004023965.1 Spilogale gracilis | reverse complement strand
AAGTATATACCCTCTTAGTCTCCTGGACTCCGTATATTTACAACTAGGCCCCTGGGTACCCTTAGCCCTGTCTTCACGGACTTCAGACCTTACCCTCTAAATGTCACTTATACAGTATAATGGTTTTTGATACTGTTGAGTGATATATTTCAGAATATTATTCTCTTCATTTTGAAAAAAATGGTTTTCATTTCAAAGACCAATTTAGTGTATCATTCAGCTGGTGAAGTCTTGTACTAATATACTTCTCTGTCCTTATTATCCCCTTGCAATAAATTTAATCATTCACTTCATGTGCTTTAAAAGCATTTTGTAGGGGCGCCTGGGTGGCTCAGTTGGTTAAGCTAACTGCTTTCGGCTCAGGTCATGATCCTGGAGACCTGGGATCGAGTCCCACATCGGGCTTCCTGCTCAGCGGGAGGCCTGCTTCTCCCTCTATCAGTCCCTCTGCTTGTGTTCCCTCTCTCACTGTGTTTCTCTCTGTCAAATAAATAAATAAAATCTTTAAAAAGATAAAAAAAAATAAAAGCATTTTGTACCCCCCTTCACTCATTCCTTGCCCATTGTATTGGGAATTATATTTTCACACATCCTAAATCTGTAACTAGCTCTACCACCTTTCTTCCAGTAATTGGGGGGAAAATGAGGCGAAAGACATTTACATGTCATCCATCTTTGAATTCTCACCATCTAGCAGCTTTCTGGTAACTTATAGGCACTCAAATACATCTGAAAAACAAGTAGACATACACTTCATTAGAAGCTCTACCAAGAAGACAAGGTGAATCCCATCTAGCCTTATCACTAGCTTCTAGGTGGTCAAATTCTTGAAAACATTATATTTTACAAACACCCAAAGATTATGACTCAAGTTGCACTGAAGATCTGCTTATAACATTTCAACTGGACTCTTTTCTTTAGAGCTTGGAAAATTAGCTTTTTCCATTTTTCCTTTTTTTTTTTTTTTTTGGCATATCTAACAAGCCATCAGCTAAAAGGGATAATTTGTCTCTATCTGTAAGAGAAATTCAGAGTTTAGAATAGAAGATATAGAAGTTGAAAAACTATGTTTTACCTGAGATTGAAGAAAACTTTATTAAGTACAACTACTATAGTATGGTTATATAATATAAATTTTATTATGTATATTATGTTATGTTTTCTAACCTTTTTCTTTCTTGTTTCTGTATTGTCTGTCTTACCTTCCCCTTCACTACTTAATGGACCTCTTGTTTTTCCTCTAGCCCTCCACAGAGTAGAAATGGGGTTCCTATCTACCATATCTTCTGTGGTTCTCTATGTGGTCCTTCTATCCTCTCTTGTGGAGAGCTTTCAATGAGCCCTTAGTTCTTCTTCAGGAGGAATTGTTCTATATGCAGGTTTAGATTCACTGTGTCCATAGGAGGAAGTGAGTTCAGAGTCTTCCTGTATCACCATTTTGGAAACTCTCTGATCTACTTCTTGTTATTGAGGAAATAGAAACTGTATGATAATAAGCAAGTGATGTTGTTCAATGTAAAAAAGAGGACTAAAATTATCAAAATCATAATAAACTATTAAATGTTTATCCTGTACAAAAGGTTCTATTCTAAGAAGTTTACAAAATATTTTCCTTGTATAGCACTTTATAAATATATTAACTTATTTAATATTTTAACTAACTCTAATAGATAAGCACTATTATTATTTCCAGATTACAAATAAGCAGCTGAGTTAGGGAAATATTAACAATAAAGGTCAAAGAACTAGTTACAGAGCTGGGATTCCAACTGAGGCAGTTTGTTCCATGGACTATGTCTTTAACCACTCTACTATACTGCTCTTTTGTTGGAAAAAAAAACAGGATTCAGGTGATCAAATTAAATATTGAAGTTAGAACCCTTGGGTATCCATACACAGATATTTGATCACACAGGACATATCAAAGGTGAGGAAATAAAAATGTGTAACTATTTAAAGATATTTTCCATTTATACAAATCACTTAGAGGAAACTATAATTATTCTAGAGATAACCACTTATTAATATAGACAACTTAATCATAGTTGTTGACCCATGTGTTGTTTTCAAAAAAGACAGCAGGTTTAATTTATTAAAATTCACTGTGTGATGACCCAGAACCACATTGTAACAACAGGTGATTTAACCTGTATAAAAATAAAACCAATGGTATTAATGAATCAAGGAATCTCAAGGCTTTGGTGTGATATGGAACTCAGAACAAAAGGTCCTTTAATAGTCATACTTTACATGCTGTGATTTTTCAGTCTAATTTTATGTTATATAAAGGATTTGTTCAAGGACCAAATTTATCCTTTGTATGTTTTGTAAATCTTATTAATTACATGTTACTTCCTTTGTGGTGATGGGCAATTTCGTTTTGTTTTGTTTCTTCCTTCCTCAGACAAATTCATCCTAATAAGATGCTTGTGTATTTGTGTAGTTTAAATACCACACTAAACTTCAATGTCCTTGATTTTGCTTCTCATATTTGTCATCCTTGTCAACTGCAGGCAGATAACTCTCTTTTTAAAACAGAAAAAAAAATTATTTATTTGACAGAGAGAAACACAGCCAGAGAGGGAACACAAGCAGTGGGAGTGAGAGAGGGAGAAGCAGGCTTCCCGCCAAACAGGAAGCCCGATGCTGGGCTCGATCCCAGGACTCCAGGATCATGACCTGAGCTGAAGGCAGAAGCTTAACCGCTGAGCCACCCTGTTGCCCCAGATAACTCTCTTTATGGATTAGCTGTAGCCCTATAAATGTGAGCTCACTTCAGTACATTAAAATTTCTTTCCCTTATATCCTCTCTCTTCTTTTCTCTGTGATTTTCTTGTTGCCCTGAAATCTCATGTGCACCTGAAAATTACTCTTCCTGCTCCTTCATGGCCTTGGTCACATACAAAGGGATTTTGTTATGTTTCCTAGGGTTTTATCCCAGAGCCCTCTCTCCATTCTGTGCTGCACTGGATGATTATATTCAGGCCCATGGTCCAACACACGTAAGTATGCCTATAGTTTATAATGATAAATCTTTAGATCCATCCTTTCTGAAAAAAAAAAAAAGACACTGGACACTCCCACACTAGGAAAACTTACACTCCAGTGGGAAAGAAACAAAGATAAAACTGTAACTGAAAGATATATGAACATACAGCAGAGGGGCATCCAACACAGTCTGGAGTGTCAGAAAGATTCCAGGAGGCTGATATATTGAGGATGAGTAATAGGAATCAGCCAAGGAAATAGACAAATGGTGCAAAATCACTAAAGGCAACAGAGTGGAACTGCATGAAACTTAGTCTTCCAGCAGCACAGTGAGTGAGAGGATTAGACAGAAAAATGTGTCTTCAGAAGTAAGCAGGGCCAGATTTTAAAAGGATTATTACCCTTTAAATTTTGTTGGCTACGTCCTTTAGATATAGAACTTTTAGCATGGCGTTGAGATTTGATTTTAAAGTAGCAAGACAGGAGTTAAGACTACTTATGAGTTCATTGCAGTAGTTCATATGACAGAGCTGGATTGGATTAGAGTAGTAGCTATTATGTTGGAGATAAGTAAGTGGAGTCAATAAATAGTTTAAAAGATAAAACTGGCATAACTTTGCAATTGGACAACAAATATATGAAAAAAGAGATCTCAAGGATGACATAAAGACTTGAGTAAAGATAGGTCCCCAATAGGACTGTAGGAGTTTGGGTTGGAAATGGAAACTAGGATTGCATTTGAAATATGCTAAATAGGTGTTTCTATGCAACATGCAGGTGGAGATATGCAACAGATACTTAGCTATTTGGGTCTAGAGCTCAGGATGGATATATGGGCTCAATATTTGGCTTTAGATTTAGGGAGGAGCTGATATAAAGAACATATGAAAAGCCAGTGGTAATTCTGAATATATCTCCCAGACTGGAAGGAAAAGACAAGGATGTAAAAGTTATAAATGTATTTGCTGTTAATGGACACACTAGAAGTTGAGACAAGTCAGATCTTTGTTCTTTATGATACAGGAACTAATGATGTCTACGAGATACGGAGTGGATGGGACTGGATGGCGGCTTGAAGACAGTGTTAGATTTTGGAATGGTAATGAAGATGATGGAGAATGGAATTGAGTAAAAAGAAGTCAGAAAGTTGGTAGATGGTATGGAGGGCTATGTCTTAGTGTGGAGAGTAGAAACTCATTGTGAAACTTTGTGGGGTGACCGTGGTGTAGTCCAGTTTGTGGCCATGGTCCCAGGATAGAGACGGATGTTACAACATCAACATGCTTATTCATAAGCGTACCAGTTTGCTGATAACTCCTTTAGTATGTGCTACCTTTGAAGTTCCTAAAATAATCTGATATCCTACTATCATTTCCATTTTTAAGATGAAAAAATGTTTATAGAGAGTAAGTGATTTGCTCAGGGAAACCCAGAAAGTCAGTGGTGAAACCACATTACATGTGGACAAATAATCTGTTTCTTAATTTGGTAAACTTGCTTTCTTCCATTGTGTGAATGGCAATGGCCACCAATCTCTAGTCATAGCCAGTCTCTGATCAATCTGGTGACACCTGCCTAGGGACACTGGAGGGATTTCTGCCTAGGGCAGAGTTGGATATGATGACCTCTGAAGCATCATCTCAAGTTGAAATTCTGATTATCCCTCTTTTAAATGCTAATGTCAGTGTCTTTTTTTAAATTTAATTTCAAGATGTAAAATTCCAGAGGTGTCTGAAATTTTAAGTAAATTAATTGCCTTCTTCACTTTCTGCTAAGATGAAATGTGAGTTTGTTTAGTGTAGTTGTGTGTGTGTGTGTGTGCACAGAGCCAGAGATTTGACTTTTGCTCTTTATTGCATTTCTTAAACTAGCTACACTTGGCAATTCATTTACATCAATAATTGAAAAGCCATCAGTCTCTTCTTGTCTTAACATCTTGCTATGCACACTAATGATATGCATGATTGGCTATTGCCATAAAAATGCACCATAAATTTTTTAAAGATAATTCAACTACAGAGAATGAATCAATATGAACTATAGTGATAACATATGAGACAATCTCTATTGCCACTTCAAAGCAGTTAGTGCTCCTCTTGATAAGAATGTATCTATGCTTCCAGTTGGAGTTTTTAGTCAGTGGTTTAGAATTTTACTCTTTCAAAACTTGCCATAGGTACTGTGTTCTCTTCAACCCAGTTTTGTGTCTCATGCACCCTTAATGCCTTAACTTTAGTTCTGTGCTTTCTTGTTCCTACCATTCATCAGTGCCTCCTAAGTAGAAAAGACCTGTTGTGTCTTACATGTATCATAAAATTGGGCATTATAGTCTGTATTCATTCATTAGATCTCCATCCTAAAATATAGAGTGAGTATGTCCGTAACTATATGTACTAGGTAGTATTTTTTGGCAAGGATAGCTTTAAATCGCGTATGTATTATTGTCTTTACTCTCATTAGACTTCTTACATTATTCCTTAAAAGTAGAATTTTGAATCTATATTTCAGTGTAGTATACCTAGTTCTTTGTTTCCATAATATTTTTCACTGCATCCATGATATATTGCTTACCCATTCTCCTGCTAAGTATCCCTCAACTTTTGCTTTCAATAACTCATGCGTATACCCACACCACACTGCAATCGGTTCAGTTGTACAGATCCCCTGATAGAGTTTCTCTGAGATGTGTGTGTGTCTAGGAATGGAAGTGGTTAATCATAAGGCATAGCCTTGCTTAATTACATGAAGTACCTTCTGAATATTCTCAACCCATGGCTGAGGACTCATATGATCCATGTGCCTGAGTTCTTGTCTGGTCATATCTTCACCAGTACCTGGCATCATGCACCTTTCCAATTTTTGTTATTTGTATGAATGTTACCCAGTATGTCATTACTGTTGAATTTGTATTTGTCTCATTTCAACTTAATTTGAATGATGCTTGAGAGAACTTGCAGAAATTGTAGCTTACATACCTGTGGCTTATTTTTGCCCATTTTTCTATTGGATTTCAAACCTATTTTTTTCAGTGTTAGGAAGAAGATGTTTATGGGAAATATACCACAGTAATGGTAAAAAGTCAAGACTTTAGAGTCAGGCAGAGTCCTGGATTCCTGGATTCAATATTTATAAACTACATGACATTATACAAATTGTTTAAACTTCTATTCTTTCTTCTGTGTGAAGTGGATAAACTCTTAGGAATTTAGGAATTAACTTAGGTATACATTTACTATTGCTGCTGTATGACCCACAGTGACCATTTAAAACATTAACTGATGTTATTTCTGTTAAAGAAGGCCTCATATTCTCCACTTTCTTCTCTCCCTACCTTATGGAAAACTTTTGCCAGAAGTGTCAAAGTAAATGGTGTTAGACCACCATCTTTATATTTATTGTTGCTGTTACTTTCTTTTCCTTTTTTGACAAAGGAATGTTGTCCTGAAGTATAATTCATGTCTAATAAAATGCACAGATCTTAAATGTTCATTTCTATTCTTTTTGACAGTTTCACACGTGCATGTAACAACCATTCAAAACATTTCAAACATTTCCATCATCTCAGATAGTTTCTTTATGCTTCCTTCTGGGCAGCCATCTTTGCCCTTACACCTCTGACAAAATTGTTATTTTGATTATCGCATAGCAGTCCTGCCTGTTCTTGGGCTTCGTGTAAATCTCTGTGTGCTCTATCATGCCTGGCTTCCCTGGCTCAGCACAATGTCCCCCCCCCCTTTTTTTCTTTTTTTATCTTTAGATTATTTTTTATTAACATATAATTTATTATTTGTTTCAGGGGTACAGGTCTGTGATTCAACAGTCATACACAACACATAGCACTCACCATGGCACATACCTTCCCCAATGTGCATCACCTAGTTACGCCATCCCTTTCTTCTGCTCCCCTCCAGCAACCCTCAGTTAAGAGTCTCTTGTGGTTTATCTTCCTCTCTAATTTCATCTTGTTTCATTTTTCCCTCCCTTCTCCTATGATCCTCTGTCTTGTTTCTCAGATTCCACATATCAGTGAGATCATATGATATTTATCTTTCTCTGATTGACTTATTTTGCTTTGCATAATACTCTCTAATTCCATCCACGTCATTGAAAATGGCAAGATTTAATTTTTTTTATGGCTGCACAGTATTTCATTATATGTATTTACCACATTTTCTAATCCACTCATGTCATTACAATTGTCAGCAGTTTGGTCCTTTTCATCACTAACTAGTACTCTACAGTATGCACATACTGCAAGTGGTTTATACGTTCTCCTGTTGATAAACACTAGCTTATGTCTACTTTGGGGTCATTATGAATAAAGGTGCTCATGAAGATTCTTTATTAGAAACTGTGTGTGTGTGTGTGTGTGTGTACCTATGCTTTAATATATTTGGGGAAAATATCAAGGGTGGACTGACTGGGTTTACAATAGATGTATGTCTAATGTTATTTTAAGAAACTACTAAATAGTACTTCAAAATGATTATACCACTGTATATTCCTAGCAGAGTAATAGAGTGAGGGTACCAGCTCATCTAGGCCTGACGTCTGTTCTCTGGGAGATAGGTCAGGCCAAGCCAATCCCCACACACTGGCCATTGATATATGATTATACTATTTTCTTCCTAGCAAAGTAATAGAGCTCCAACTGTTCCACATATTGTTAACAATTGAATGCCTATCTTTTTTTACTTTAGCCAACCTACTGAGTATGGAAAGGTTCTATAGTCATAATCTCATTCATTGATGACTAATTCCCTATTTGCGTTTATTGGCCATTCCCCCTGCAGCATCGGTCCAGGGAATCTTTCCTGCCCTCCTCTCCTGGGTCCTCTGACCCCTCCAACAGCCTTCCCTCCTCAGCTCTCTGTTATCCCTAGAGAGGGGGCTCTGTTGGGGCTAGGGGGTGCGAGGGTGGGTCTGATGGGGAATACATTTCTTTATTTGTAGAGTTTCCAAATCTTGTTATGCATTTTTGTTTATATTGGGTTGTCTTCTCTGTTGTTGAAATGTAGAAGTTCTTTATATATTTTTCATACAAAGTCCATCTATATGTATATCCATATGTATAGATATAAAATATTTTGTGATTATTTCCTCCAGTTGGTGGCTTGCTTTTTTTTTTTTACTTCTTAATATTATCTTTTAATGAGAAGAAAATTCAATTTCAATGAAATTCTATTTCTCTCTCTCTCTCTCTCTCTCTCTCTCTCTCTTTTGCTTTGTGCTTTTGGGGTTTATTTTCTACTTAAAATATCTTATTTCAATGTCATGAAGACATTCTTTGGGATTCTTTCATAAGATTTATTGTTCTAGTGTTTATGTTTAAGATGTTTCAATCTATGATTCATCCTTTTTTGTTTGGAGCAGAGTAGGAGATCACACATTTTTCTTTACAATTGAAATTCCAGTTGTTTCAACATTCCTTTTTATTTCAAGACTTTTATTTTTTTCCTATTTATTGACTTGGCTTTGGTAAAAAAGTCAATTGATTATTTATGAATAATTGTGAACTCTCTACTCTGTTTCATTGATCTTAGATCAATGCCACACATTATTATCAGGGTTTTATATTAATCCTTTAGTTTTTTCCAAGATAATTTTGGCTACTTTAGACAATACACATTTCCATGTAAACTTTATAATAAATGTATCCATTTCTTTTTTTAAAAAATTTTATTTGTTTATTTGCCAGAGAGATCGCAAATAGGCAGAGAGAGAGGAGGAAGCAGGCTCCCTGCTGAGCAGAGAGCCCTGCACTGGCCTCAATCCCAGGACCCTGAGATCATGACCTGAGCTGAAGGCAGAGGCTTTAACCCACTGAGCCACCCAGGTGCCCAGTTTATCCATTTCTTCAACAATAAACTCTTGGTCGGCCTTTCCTTACAGTTGAATTGTATCTATAGAAATTTGATAAGAATTGACATCTTAACAATATTCAATCTTCTAATCTATAAACATGACATATCCCCCTAGTTATATAAGTCTCTAATTTCCCTCATTAGTGTTTGGTAGTTTTCAATTTAGAGGTCTTGCACATCTTTCATTAGGTTTAGTCCTAGGGTTCTGGTGTTTTTGGTAATTTCGTGAATAGTAGCCTAATGCAACTTTTCAGTTGTTTGTTGATATTATGTGAAATATCAATGTTATATGAGTTATTGCTCAGTAACTTTTAATTAATTTTTTAATATCAATTCCAGTAAAGTTAATATACAGTGTTATATTAGTTTCAAGTGTACAACATGACTCAGCACTTCTATACAACACTCTGTGCTCATCACAAGTACAGTCTTTAATCCCCATCACCTCTTTCACTCACTCTCTCCCCCTCACTTCCAGCCCATAGCCATCTGTTTGTTCTCTGTGGTTAAGAATCAGCTTCTTGATTTGTCTCCCTCTCTTTTTTCCCCTTTGCTTGTTTGTTTTCTTTCTATGGAATTTGTCTTTCTCTGACTGACTTTTTAGAATTTCTTTTTAGTATTGGAATTATGCTGAACCCCTAAGACTATTGGGAATTGTTCCATCTATTTCCTTAAAGAACTTCTGTAGGATTGGTATTATTTTCCCTTAAACCTTTAATAAAATTCATGGTGAAGCCATGTAGGCCTGGATATTTCTATATAATCTTATAATTATAATTTAATTATTTTAATAGCTATAGCACTATTGAAGTTTTTCAGTTCTACTTGTATCACTTATTTTTGAAGAAGTTTTGAAGAAGAAATTTTGAAGAAATTTATTAATTTTATATAAAGTATTAAAATTATTGCTCTAAAGTTGTTTCTAATATCTCCTTATTATCATGTTAGTCTTTGTAAGCTCCATAGTAATGTTTCCTTTATGGATTCCTAATATTAATAATTTGAATTTTGTTTTCTGTTTCTTAATTAGTCATTATGGGCTTTATCAATTTTACTATTTTTTTTCCAAAGAAACACCTTTAAATTCACTAATTTCCATATTGTTTCTCCATTTTCTATTCAATTTATTTTTTATTCTTATTACCTTTTCTTTCATATCTTTCACTTACTTTTATATATTAGAATAGTATTCATTTTATATTTTTCTAACATAGGCATTTAAAGCTATACTACTCATTATAATTAATACTTAGTTTTGTTTTAAAATAAAAATATTATTTTAAATGAAACTATAACATTAAGATAAAAAATAGAACAAATTTAATAAATATTACATGACTGTAATCAGAACATGTTTTCTGACTACAATGGTATTCAGTTAAAAATCATTAAGCGTCTGCCTTTGTCTCAGGTCATGATCCTGGAGTCTGGGATCGATTGAGCCCCGCATCGGGCTCCCTGTTAGGCAGGAAGCCTGCTTCTCACTCTTCCATTCCCACTGCTTGTGTTCCCTCTCTAGCTGTGTTTCTTTCTGTCAAATAAATAAATAAAATATTTTTAAAGGATTTTACTTTTATTTATTTGAGTGTGTGTGAGAGAGAGAGCATGAGAGGGGAGAATGTCAGAGAAAGAAGCAGACTCCTCGTGGAGTTGGGAGCCAGATGTGGGATTGGACCTTGGGACTCTGGGCTCATGACCTGAGCTGAAGGCAGTCACAACCAACTGAGCCACTCAGGCACTCCAATAAATTAAATCTTAAAAAAAAATAAAATAAAGTGAACAATCCATAGGCATTTAGTACATTCATAATTTTGTTCAACTCCCACTTTTTTCTAGTTTTAGAATATTCCCTTCACCAACCCATTTAGCAGTTCTCCTCATCCTTCCTTACCATAGTCCCTGGCAACCAAATCTATGTTCTGTTTCTGTGGGTTAATATTTTCTAGATAGTTCATATAAACAAAATTATACAGTATTTGTCCTTTTTTGTTTGAATTCTTTCAGTTAGCTTAAAGATTTTGAGATGCCTCTCTATGGTAGAATGTGTGAGTACTACATTCTTCTTTTTGGTTAAATAACATCACATTGTGTATCTATATCTATATGTCTATGTCTATATCATCTATATCTATACACAATAATTTTTATATATTATTAAATAATTGTGTCATATTGTATATTTATATATCTATAAAAGAAATTAAAAATCTATAAAAGAATTAAATATCTATAAAAGAATATCTATAAAAGTGTCATATTGTCATATATCATATATATATACATGTGTGTATGTGTGTGTATAAACAGTTATATATCATTATTTTATCCACTACTTCATTATTCAACAAATGAGCTGTTCATACCTTTTAGCTATTGTGAATAACATATTACAAATGTACATGTAAATAAACTTATTTAAGGACTTGTTCTTAATTTTAGGAGGTATATACCTAAGAGTAGAATTGTGGTATTATATGACAATTCTGTATTACACTTTTTAAGAACTCACCAAATGCTTTTCCACAGTAGTTTAGCATTTTTGCATTCCTTCCAACAGTGTAAAAATGTTCCAATTTCTCCACATCTTGCCAATACTTGTTATTTTCCATCTTTTTATTATTTCTATCCTTGTGTGTATGAAGTGGTACCTCACTGTGCTTTTTATTTGCATTGCCTTAATGATTAATGATGTTGAGCATCTTTTCATGTACTTTCTGGGCCTTTGAATAGCTTCTTTGGGAAAATATCAATTCAGGCCCCTTGTTAATTTTTAAATTAGGTTGTTTGTCTTTTTGTTGTTGAGTTATAAGATATATTCTGGGTAACAGGCCCTAATCAGATATATGATTTACAAATAATTTTTGTAGGTTATGTATATTTTTCATTCTCTAGTTTGCTTTTTCAATTTTTTGGTAATTCCTTTAAAGCATAAGCATTTTAAATTTTAATTAAGCCTTATTTATCTATTTTTTTCTCTTCTATATTTTTTGTGTGTTCTAAGAATTCATTGCTAAATCTAAGGTCATGAAGATGTACCTCCATTATCTTCCTTTGGTTTCATGGTTTTAGACCATATAATAAGATTATGGTCCATTTAGAACTACTTTGTGTACATGGTATGTGTGGTCTGACTTTATACCTTTATATATAGCTATTCAGTTGTCCCAGCACCATCTGTTGAAGACATCTTCATTGAAAATCATTTGATAGTAGCTATATTGGGATACTTATGGACTCTAAATTCTATTCCATCGGTCCCTCTATCTTTATGCCAGAAACACACTGTTTTTGTTTGTTTATTTTTATTGTTGCTGATTTCTAGTAAGTTTTAAAATCAGAAAGTATGAAGTAGCCAATTTTGTTCTTTTTCAATATTGATTTAGCTATTCAAGACCCCTTTAGTTCTGTATGAATTTGAGGTTCACCTTTTTCATTTCTTCAAGAAAAAGACCATTGGAATTTCGATAGTCTTTGCACTGAATCTGTTAATCACCCTGGATAAAATCTTAACAGTACAGAGTCTTCCATTTCATGACTATGAGATCTTTCAATTTTTTTAGGTAGTCATTAATTTCATTTTTAAATGTTTTATGATTTTCAGCATGAGAGTTTCTTCTCAGTTAAATTTACCCCTCTGTATTTTATACTTTTGAATCTATTATAAGTGGGATGTGTTTCTTAATTTCCTTTTGAGATTGTTTAGTTTGGGTGTATAGAAACATGACTGCTGAATATGTGTTCTAGCTGGCAGTGCCAGGAAAGGCTTATTAACTTAAACATGGGGGCTTGTTTTTGATTTGTTGATGTAGATCTGTGGAATTCTCACAGTATTTCCCAAGAGCCTCAAATTTGATGAGACACAACCTTTAAATGCTGTCTCTGCTGAGGTTCTTGTTAAGTCTTGGTTTTAGCATTCTTTTGTTTGTTCATTTTGGGTTTGTTTTTGTTTTTATTTGGTTTAATTTTGGTTTTAGTGTTCTTTAGAGTGGATACAGGATAGGTCTTACTCTAAGGGGTAAACTTTATTCATAAGGAGCAGACTTTGTGTTCTTTCTTTCTTTCTTTCTTTCTTTCTTTCTTTCTTTCTAGAATATTTTATTTATTTGATAGAGAGAAACACAGCTAGAGAGGGAACACAAGCAGGGTGAGTGAGAGGGGGGAAGAGCAGGCTTCCCACGAAGCAGGGAGCCTGATGTGGGGCTTGATCCTGGAACTCTGGGATCATGACCTGAGCCGAAGGCATTGGCTTAATGACTGAGCCACCCAGGTGCCCCAAATTTCTCTTATTTTAGCTAGCTGCTAGGACTATTAAGAATTTGTTAATGATATCTTTCTACTCTGGCACATCCTATACTCCAACATCCTTTAGAATTTTTTTCCCCTCAAAGGTGCTCAACTCCTAGTATCTCTGTTCTGCTCCCAAACTCATTATGGTTGCTTTCCAGGAAGTCTTATTTTGTCTCTTCCTAATTGTATTTTGCCTATCTGTTAATCTCAGACTTATAGAGACCTCTGAACCTATTCTCTTCCATTCCCCAATATTCCACTCCACAAACTTAATGCATTTCAGCAGCTTCAAATTCTGGTTTCTTCCTAATTTCAATGGGACAGTCCTGCTCTACTGGATTTCCATTAGTTTTTTCCCAGCTAGGAGTACTTTCCCCAAGCTGGTGATCAAGAAGCTCAACTCATGAGTTCCTTTTCTCATAGGTTCTGTATTGTGCTACCTGTTTTCCATTCCCTGAAAAACAGCTAATGACTGTATCCATTTTTACAGTTGTTATGGCAGGAGAGATACTCTGGTAAAAGTCACTCCATCATGACCAGAAGTGGAAACTCCATCATTATTATTTTAGCTTGCCTGTCTGTTAATGCCATCTAGGCAGTCTCATGAGTGCTTTCTCTTTTGACCATGAGGTACATTCCCTTGCTTCATCATGTGCCTTGAAATTTTTGATTGAATGCCAGTCATCTTGTGTAGAAGAACAGTAGAGATTGAGATAAACAATGTCGAATTCCAAGAGAGGGCATATGTCTTCTTCTGTTAAGATAATATTGGAGGAGAAAGTTTGAGTGAGTTTAATTTTTTGATGACTTGGATCTGGGAATTATTGTAAGTTTAACTGATTTAATTAATCTCTAATTTCAAAATCTTGAGGGCCATATCAGGATTTTTCCTTTAGGATCGCTTGGGGTATGAACACCAGAGCTATTCCGGAGATCTTTTTATTCTTTAGGGACAAACATCCAGCTTTCTGAATGCAAGGAGATCTCTTTGTACTTTACAGACTAGCTCTAAGCTTTTGGGTTGGTGAAGAATTCTCTTTTCATCTAATTCCTACCCACCTCCTGCTTCCCGTGTCTCCAGAGATCCCTCTCCTCTTTGCTGACTCATTCCAACTTTCAGAAGACAACTGCAGTATTTTTATGAAAGAGGGATTTCTCTCAGCTTCCCTATCCTATATGTAGCCTTTAGCATATTACTCCCTTGTATTTGATATAGGAATGAGTTTTTGTGTGGGTGCAGGTTCAAACTGTGACCAGGGATCCTTAGATTCCTCATCCATTTTGCCAGGCCCCACATGTATTTCATAAATTTGTAGAAATTTGTCTTTTTCTTTAACATCCCATCCTATGGCAAGTTTGTTCCCTTTGTGCTTCTTGTTAGAGCTTGCAGCAGTCATGAGTCTTTTTTTTTTTTTTTCCTATCAAGTGCTCATGACTATAAGAATTTTAGTTTGTTTAGATTTTTTAGGCTACCCAGTGAGTTCCCAAAGAGTTACCTTGTTCTCATTGTTAGGTAGAAGCAATGTTCTCTTGAAAATATCCCCTCTGTGCTTTTGGTTTTGTATACATGTATATTTATTTCTAAAATCAGGTTTCCCCAGAAAAAGCCCAGACCAAGATCCACCATGCTTTGACTCTTTATATAATCACAAAGGCAAACTTCTGAGCATGATCTAGTTAATATTTAGGGGTTCAGGAAGTTTATAATGTAAATATTCCTTAGAATCCTAGAAACCATGTATAAATGTTTTCCTTCTGGGCTATGAGCTCTCATAATTCTCCCTTCTGACTACTTAATCTGCTGACTGCATAATCTTCTATGCATAACTGCTCCTATATGACAACTTCCTAGGATAGCCTCTTGCCTTTCTTGAATGAAGCAGAAAGAATGAGGGAATGAGGAAGATCCCAAATGGGAGAACTCTATAGAGAGGAATGTAAAGGGTTAGAGAAAAAGGCATATAAGAGGAGAGGCAGGGACTGCTAGACAAAGGGAATAGAATAGTCAGGGAGGTTCTGGGGAGAATGCAGGCCAGTTTCCTAGAGGAGCACGGAGCTGGGGGCTAGAACCCAGTGACTCAGTTCCCATGAGTCCTCAGCATCATCTGTAGAGAAAGTCTGAGCAAAGGAGGGGAGGAGGCTGGCCTGTTCCTGTGAGTTATTTCTGGATGCATTATTCATATTTGATAAATCATTTAGAGGCAGCTACTTTATTAGCTTATAAAGCACATTATATGGTTTTAAATTGTTAATACAGGCTGTTGTGATGCATATTGTACCTCGGAAAAGTCATGCATCACTTTAATTCATAGCCTCATTATAAAGCTTGTTACAAAGTGCTGCATTATTGCATGAAGGATAGTGGAGTAACATTTCTGCAAGAAACCTGAATGTTTTATTTACATCATTGGTAGCTTGGTATAACCTGTCAGAAATGCTTTGGAAGATGGAACCAGATTAGGTTCTGAGTTTTGAGGACAGATACCTAATATTTGCCTCCTCCAGACTTATCTTAATCCAGACTTAGCACCTCATTCAAAGTTGCATACCCAAGTATCCAGGAAAGTCTTGCTTGAGTGGTCATTTCCTTGGATGAGTTGGTTTGTCGACTTTTCTAGGATCCCCAGAAACATTGGTGCAAACCTGAGCCTAGGAATTGCTTTTTATTTATTCATTTAAGAGACATTGATCTCCATCCAGTTGTTAGTTACTGTGCTAGACATTGGAAATCAATGGTTAAGAGTATAGCCTTATTCCCTGATTTCATGAAGTTTATCAGTGCTACCATTAAGAAGAAGAGAAGGGTGGGTTTTTGCTGGAGTACCAAAATTGAATTAAAACCTACATCTACAATTTGTAGGTGACAAGGGTCACCTACTAGCATGCTACTGATAAATAACCAAATTTTTAGAACACTAATTGATCAACAGACCTTCATTCAAATTGAATTTCAGACCACCTCCTCCAAGAAACCCACCTCAACAAAGATGTCAAGCAAATCTAAGTTGGAATCCTGGTTCACTTACTGGCTATAACCATATGTCCTTGGTAGGTCATATAGCTTCATTGACATTCAGCGTTCTCATCCTTAAAATGAGAATAATCATTGCCTTATCACTGGCTCACTGTGAATATTAAAGACTTATCTGAGAGTTTGAGTTTCAGGTGCTCAATAAATTTTTGGGGTTTCAGTCATTCAGCAACTGAAAGCAGAAGGTAGCAATGCACCTCAAACTCACCTGAAACATGCTTGGATACACACCATGGCATTCACAGTTGTAAAGTCTTACTGATGAAATTATATTTTAGATTAGTGTTAAAGTCTCTTAAAATTAAAGGCCCCCTTTAGATCAAGTATTCTAATTTAGTATTTGTGCCTTGACATTTTTCTCTCCATGTGAATTGCTGCTCTGTGTATGGCTTTCTAGAATTTAAAGGAAGGTACTGTCTCTCATTTGAAACCAAGGGAAACACTAGGTAGCTCATGGTGAGAGTCCCTATTGAGGAATAATGGGAAATGATGTAGGGTAGAAGAGGAAAAGTCATGAGGGGTATTAAACATTAGTTTAAAGAATGCAGAATTGAAGAGAAGATAATAGGCAGCCAATGGTGCTACCCAAAGACTTGGAGAAAGTATTACATCATTAGAGCTTGACTTTTGGAAGTCATGTGGATCACTGTGTGGTTTTGGCATGGGAGTGGATGGTGGAGGCTACATTAGGGAAGACCAGGTATTGACCAGTTTGGATGGTAAAGCAGTCTTATTGTCTTTCAGGTTCTCCAGTTACTGCCTCTCCCAATTTTCCTGACATCTCAACCACCACCTCATGTAGGGCACCCAAGTCCCATGTTGGCATAGTCTTTCCTCCATAACAGAAAAAAAAATAATGGAACCTACAACAACCCTTATTAAGAAGTAAGTGCAGGCTCCTTGGTGGCTCAGTTGGTTAAGTGACTATCTTTGGCTCAGGTCATGATCCGGGAGACCTGGGATAGAGCCCCACATCATGCTCCCTGCTTGGCAGGAGGCGTGCTTCTCCCTCTCTCACTCTCTCTGCTTGTGTTCCCTCTCTCACTGTGTTTCTCTCTGTCAAAGAAATAAAATCTTAAAAAAAAAAAGTACTTCTAGGATGCCTGGGTGGCTCAGAGGGTTAAGCCTCTGCCTTTGGCTCAGGTCATGATCTCAGGGACCTGGGATCAAGTCCCGCATCGGGCTCTCTGCTCTTCAGGGAGCCTGCTTTTCCCTCTTTCTCTGCCTGCCTTTCTGCCTATTTGTGATCTCTCTCTCTCCCTCTCTCTCTCTCTCTCTCTCTCTCTCTGTCAAATAAATAAATAAAATCTTAATAAAAAAGAAGTAAGTGCTTCTATAAGTTTCTTGAGGATCTCTAGGAAAGACAAAGTTAAGAAAATTTTTAAAGGAAAGAAAATTAATATCCCAGGGACATTATTATATTAAAGTTTGGAATTGAAAAATGCCTTCTTCATATGCAATGAAAATGAGCAAAAACAACATTTGCCTTCATGTTTACTGTTAGCATATAGAGTAATGGAATGTAGATATCTGTGCCCCCAAATCACCTATATGCTGTAACTTAAATCTTACTAGAAATGATTTCTTATAGTTTATGAGACACTTTTTTGAATGTCAAAAACAGGAAAAAAGACTCACATATTTGAGAGTTAATGAAGCTCCGAGTTAGCTAGTCATTTACATTAAAACTAAGCATAGAAGAGTAGGGAGAATCTGTGCAAATACTTTTTTTAGATGGTATCTGGGCTAACAGGTGAATATCCAGACCAAGTAAACTCTCTCAGCTGGCACTCTTTGATTTCAGAATTCATGAAATAGAGTAAGTGATAGAAGTGCCAACATCCCAAGGATCCTCCAGAAAATGAGTTGCTAACATTGGCTGACTTTCTTCTAAATTTTTACTTACAAAAGTAGCAGCACTTCTACATAGTTTGCTGTAATTTCAAGACTTTGGCATTTTTACTAAAGTAAGGCAGATGAATGATGAATTCTGTTCACATTCACTTGATGTTAGATATGACAAGTGAACAGAAAAACTATAGTCTTAATTAAAAGGCAGGAACTCATGGGTCCATACAGGAATCAAGACACAGCCAACACAGTGTGTGTTTGTCCAAATAATGGGCTCATTCTTCTCTCCCTCTCTCTACCCATCCTCACAATTGAAATACCCAGGTAGGGAATATCTTCAGTCATCTCCAAAGCTATATTTACCAAGTTCAATAACGTTTCCTGAGAGTCACCAGGAAATCGTTCCCATGAGGAAGTTGGAGGCTGTGAAAGGAAGAGCATCTTCTTCAGATTTTGAACTGTAGACAGTTTATCAGTCCCCCTCTGGCTTTCTCCTAGTGCTCAAGAACCCCAGGACTTGGCTGCTGTTTTCTGCTTTTTTGTTGGGGTTCCTTTTACTCCCTAAAAGAGGAACAAAGCAGAACAGTTTCCTAGATATCACTTTTTATTCCAAAACAAAACATGCAAGTTCCTTTTACATTTTTCTGAGTTGTGTACTTTTAATAAAAACAAAGAAACAGGGGGGTTAAGAAGAAACGTAAGACGCACGTGCACATGGAAACACACACACACACATACACATACACAAAATACCCTTTGCATTTCTGTGGCTCTTTACAGCGTGTAGACTCACTCTATGGACAGGATCTCATTGATAAGGGGCAGCTTTACTACCTTTACAGTCCTACTCCTACTTTACACATGAGGACATGGCGGTCCAGAGGGTACGAGGGGATTTACTCTGTAGCTAGTGTTGGTGAAACTAGGTCTGCTATCAATGTTATGAAAGTCTTGTCTGCATGGCTCCTTATAACAAAGCATGAGGATTATATAAAAGTACCAGTAAGAGTTTCTCTAGAATTTGCTAAAATGTTGTGGAGTAAAGCTTGTTTTTATATAATTGTTATCATTTTGAAACACTTCCCATTTGCTAAGTAATATATGTGTATATGCATTCTCTCATTTGATCCTAACAACAAACTTACAAGGGAGGAATTTTCTTCCTAATTTTATAGGCTGGAATCTTGCTTTATTCTAACTTCCCATCCCTGAATCATGTACGTGGTCCTCTTATTTCCTTCGTGTTCCATCACGTTCTTTCTCACCATAGGCCGCTCTACAGAATGGTCAGACATGATCATATTCCTGCTCTTCTGGGCATGGATTTTTCCTATATCAGTAAGCGGAACAGAGAAGTGCAGATTAGGGGATGAGAGGTAACGTTTCTTCTCATTCCTCACTGTCTGCCCCCATCTGTCTCTTTTAGACCCATCCTCTAAGTGCCATCTGATGGTCTTAGGAAGTAGTCACTTCCCGTAGCTTGGCTCAAGGAGGCCCATGTAAAGTTTCAGTGGTTGGACACTGCAACTCCAGGGGGCGCCATTTACTTTTATAGTTACAGCCAAAGACCCTTTTCCCAGGCAGATGACAGTAAACCACCTGGTGGAACAGGTGGCTTTTTTCTCCTACATAAGAACGCAGCAGCCTTTGAACTGCGTGGTGACCCCGGATTGGCGGCGCAGTCTCAGGCAAGGGCCAGGATTCAGTCATCGGGCTGTGCTCCCTGCATGTCCAAAGTCTTTTCCGACGATCTGAACGGTAACGGTTCTTGTTCTGGATAGACGATTCACAATCTAATTATTACAAGCTGTAGAAATATATTTCTGTCTACAAATAACTGGATGCAAGATTTTCAAGTCTAAGCAAGCACCCTGTTGTCGGCATAACGGATTGCTTTACATTTGTCGTCTGAACGACCACTCCATTTCCTTTGCATTTAAAAAAAAAAGTTTGTGACATAACTAAATTGGGCAAACTATGTTCATTAACTCCTTCTTAAAAACGAAATTTCCTTCTTTTCTTGACTACAGGTTGTTGGTAATATGTTTTTCTAATCTTTTTTCCTGCTTTTTTGATAACTGACTATTTAAAACCTTTATATTATTCTTTGGGAACGTGAACTGCTATTTCGTTATATGAATATTCTGAAGTTGAATGACCACACCTCTTTGTTGGACATGCAGAGAGTTTCCATTTTCATTTTGCTATTATAAATATTGTGAGCATATTTTTGTACATCTAAAGGATTATTTTCCTTTAAGATAAATTCTGAGAAATGGAATCATTTGGTAAAACAGCTGAAATATGTTTAACAATATTGAAACACAGAACCAAATTGATTTACAAGGAACTCTGTTATTTTATTCTCTTAATAGAAGCATTTGAAAAAGCCTGCCTCATTGCACCATCACTAACCCTGAAACAATTTGATAGCAAATAGACTACCTATTTTTTATATGCTTTTCTTTCTTATTTCCTAAAAATGTTAAACATTCTCTCACACGTTTATTAGCCATATTATATTTATATTCTTTTTAAAACATTTGTGCATGTTCATAGTCCATTTGTCTCATACTGTGTTAGTGCTTTCCTTATTTATTTTCAGGAGCACCTTAATTATTAATGACATTATTTATTTGTTTATCATATATTTAAAGTATATTTCTGAGTTGAGATCTTTAATTTTTTTTTTTTTCAGTTAAGAGAGCCTGCCACCCTGAAGTCATCACAGAGGTCAGTGAAATGTTTACTATTATATGGTTTTAGAATGGCATATATTTATTGCTTAAAATAACACCTTAAATTATCTGGAATTTATGTCTCTATGAGACATGTATCTCTGTGTCAAGTGGTTTCACTTGATTATCCCAGTAGTCAAATTTGCCATCCACTTTTAGTAAGTATCCAACTTTATCCCATTTGTGGCTTGCCTCAATTCCTGGGAAATCAACTCACCTGATTCCCATCTACTGACTCTGCTCAGATCACTCCAACTCATCCCCCAAGGAGCCCACCTTTCTTCCCTTTGATTTGACTTAATCATCTTAATAATCATCTGAATTTTTTAAAAAGAAATTTTAAATGTACTGTGTACCTGAGGTCCACATATTAATGCCCTGTTGGATGTTTAATATTTTAAAAATTTCATTGCATACCTGCACATCTCATCTCTGTTTTCTTAGAAAAAAAATTAAATAAAACAACAGAAAAATACCCGGCAAGCTGGCTGAATCATTAATAATATATAGTTAGATCAGGAAAATATGGTAGGGAAATGGCCAACTGCATCGCCATCAGAAGGAAATATGAAGGGAAAACCTTTTGGTAATTGGAGAAATTTGGAGTTATGTTGTTATGTTACCTGAAAGCACTGAGTTTTCTTAAGTTGCCTGATATTCCCTGAGGAGGTAAACTCCATAACCATAAATATGAAAAAGGGTAAGTGTTGAGGCTTTGTGGAGGATGGATGAGCATTAGGAGAATGGGAGTCTTTGGGAGAACTGACCAAGGAGAAAGAAGGCTGCAGTCAGGGGTGCTGTAAATCAAGTAGGGATATAGGTGAGGATAAATCGAATATTGTTTTATTTCATCTATTGGCTCAAAAGTGAATCTTAGCTGTTGTTTTGGCGTTTAGCTATCTATATTTTAGCTGTTTTGATAAATCTGTATATTTATTTGCATATATCTTTTTTATATTTTGTTTAAAGAGTCTGAAATTCTGTTCTTTAATGGTATCAGAGCTCTTTGCCCTGATCGAGTAGTGGTCACTTCCACAGATTTAGGGACTCTCAGACACAGAAACCTCTTTAGTCAATACACAAGAGCTTTACTTGTTATGGGAGGTGGTATTGTGTGGATATAAGGAATGCAGACTCTAGAATCAGGAAATAAGGATTCTATGTATTCTTCAAAAACCTGGCTTGCCAGACAATTAAACTCTCTATGCTTCAGGTGCATTCTTCATAAAATAGGAGAAGTAGTCAGTAAACTACTGTATTTGAAGTTTGGGTGGGGGCAGGTAAGGGAGAATTCAGTGATATCCCTTGTATAGTTCTTATTCTGGTACTGAGCATATGCAAACACTTACCATACATTAGCTGTGTATTAGTAATGCCCCACCCCCTGGGGAATGTTAAATGTTGTCTTCTTGGGATGTGGAAAGATGGAAGGTTTCACAGCCTCACTGGGATGGCATTTTATCATAGCAAGAAGAAAAGTTTATATATAAGTTCTTTGAGAGCTAAGATTGTTCAGAGCTCAGAATGCCCTTTGCATTTAGTAGATGAATAATTAATATTTGTTAAACTGGGAATATCAAATCCTCTGTATTTTGACCTTGGTAAATAATTCCCTCTAGGGTCTTCATTAGATCTATTAGGAAACAATGAAGACTGAGGGTTGTCAGGACTGTTTTAAGCCAGCTCTTGTGGGTCTCATTTTCTTTTTGGGTGTTATGGAGGAAAGGAGAAGATCCCCTTTCTCTAAGCTCCATACTAGTCCTCTGATGCTGAAATCCTCAGACTCTATCCCTGGTTTACTATGACAAAATCTTGCTCTCTGAGAATACAAAAGGCAGCACCAAACCTGGGCTGGGCACAAAATGGAATTCATCTCTGGAGGTGCAGAGCTGTGCTTCCTTGCCCTAGGCCTTGAAGCCTAATGCACATCCTGTTTTGTCTCCTTTCCCTTCCAATTAAATGGAGTTCTGCTGCATTCCCGCTGCAAGATAAACAAGACATTTATCCCAGTCAATTTTAACAACCTTCCCTTTGTACATTTGCATATAGCTTAACTTTCATGCAACTGTGGGAGCTCATAAAATCTCAGCCTGTGCTGACCATAAAAAAAAAAAAAAGGTATTTTTGTATGTTGTTGGGTTTGTATACTTCCTAGAGGCACTAGAGGAACTGCAGGAGCCTTTAAAACTAATTAACAGCCCCCTGTTGGGGACATGGCACTTTGCAGTGATTTATCATAGGTGGGAGTACAGACCTGTGCTAGGAGAGCTTCTAAAGCTGGGTGCAGATCTGAGGGGATGTGTGAAGCTGTGTTATTTACCACATCTCCCACTACCCACTTTTTTGATGGAGAGCAGAATAGAAATATTTAATCCATCCCCATCTTAACAGGAGAGGTAACAACAGGTAATTCTTTACTACCGTGCCACTGCCATGGTGATAACCTCCCAGAACTTAAGATGAGTCTCTCCTCCCCCTACAAATGTGACTGTGTTTCAGAAAGTCAGGTAAACGTGCTGCTCTTGCATGAACTGCAGTACTTCTGATGTGTTTTAAAATGTCTGACTCTTGGGGCGCTTGGGTGGCTCAGTCCAGGGTCCTGGGATTATGACCTGAGCTGAAGGCAGTTGCTTAAGGACTGAGCCTTAATATTTAAAAATTTATTTGACAGAGAGAGACACAGTGAGAGAGGGAACATAAGCAGGGAATGTGGTCTCCCTCTCACACTCCCTGCTTATGTTCCCTCTCTCACTGTGCCTCTCTCTGTCAAATAAATAAAATCTTTTAAAAAAATAAAAATAAAATATGTGACTGTAGAACCTGGTATAGTTATTGCTGCCATAATGCTTTGGGGTACCAACAATTTCCCTTTCTCCCAGTAGCAGAATCATCTGATGCCATGAGATACTAGATTTTTTTAATGATTTATTTTATTTAATTTTTTCAGTGTTCCAAGATTCATTGTTTATGCACCATACCAGTGCTCCATGCAATATGTACCCTCCTTAATATCCACCACCAGGCTCACTTATCCCCCCACCCTTTCCCTTCCAAAACCCTCAGTTTGTTTCTCAGAGTCCACAGTCTCCCATGCTTTGTTTCCCTCTCTGATTTACCGCAATTCACTTTTCCTTTCCTTCTCTTAATGTCTTCCATGTTATTCCTTATGCTCCACAAGTAAGTGAAACCATATGATACTTGACTTTCTCTACTTCCCTTATTTCACTCAGCATAATCTCCTCCAATCCCATCCATGTTGCTACAAAAGTTGGGTACTCATCTTTTCTGATGGAGGCATAATATTCCGTTGTATATATGGACCATATCTTCTTTATCCATTCATCTGTGGAAGGGCATCTTGGCTCTTTCCATAGTTTGGTGATTATAGCCATTGTTGCTATGAACAACACTACATCTGTATCTTTGGGATAAATACCCGGTAGTGTAGTTGCAGGATCATAGAGTAGCTCTATTTTTAATTTTTTAAGAAATCTCCACACTATTTTCCAAAGTGGTTGCACCAACTTGCATTCCCACCAATAGTGTAAGAGAGTTCCCCTTTCTCCACAGCCTCTCCAACACTTGTTGTTTCCTGTCCTGTTACTTGGCCACTCTAACCTGTGTAAGGTGGGATATGATATTTTTAGAGCACCATTTCCTTCAGATTATTTTCTAGCTGCAGAAGCAGACATATTGTCAGTGGCTCATTCCCCCCAGAAATCTCTGGAATCATTAAGGACTAGGGGGTGGGGTGGGCAGAGAGGGCAATATGGTTGTTTCTGTTCCCACTGACTCCTTCCCCAGTGCTCACTTCTCACACAAGGGAGTTAATTGCTATTTTTTTAATAGTATTTGAGTTTTATTTCAGGATATGTCAAATATGAGTTCCATGTCTGTGTTTCTCCAACTGTTTATTTTCATCACTCTCTTTTTAAAAGTGTAATTCTTTTTTTCCCCCCATAACTCAACTCAACTATCCCTCCTCCCATCCCCAGCAACCCTCAGTTTGTTTCCTGAGATTAAGATGTCTTATGGTTTGTCTCCTTCCCTGGTCCCATCTTGTTTCACTTTTTTCCTTAAAGGAGTTGATTATTGACCATCAGGTAGGCTTGAGATCAAACAAGAAAAAAATGAAAACTGAAAGTAAACTTAGTATAGAAGAAAAACCTATACAAGCTTTCCAGGGAAGAAGATCCAGAATGACTGGAGGAATCTTGGAACCACCTACGTCATGTGTTAGCTGAGTAGTCATCAGGAGTTCTACAGCTTTCCAGTCCTCAGTTTCTTTATCAGTAAACTGAGAATTAATGAAACAATCTTCTTTAGAGTCTTAGGATAGTCAGCATCCCATGGAAAGGTTGAAAATGGATTTATAAATGAAAGAAGCTTTGACTGTAGAATTGCTGGCATCAGAGAATTTCACATTTGAACCAATGTTCTTACCCTGATAGGTCTACCTAGTATGTCTGAATGAGAAAACAAGGGCTTTCACTTTGTCCCTCATTTCCAACGCCTTGTCACCTCTTCCACTTCTTCCATGTAGGCTCTCAGGGACTCTCCACCCTTGGTTCCCAGTCTACATTTGCCCTCTGAAAAGTCACAGGAACTCATCCAGGATTTTTGACTCATTCCTAAATGTTTCCATGTTTATTTTAGTCTTGTGTCTTGAATCTTAAACCTTCATAGCCAAGACAGTGAAAGGATCCCATGTGAATTGTGCTGTGGCCATTCAAACATACAGATAACTCAACTAGAGGTACCATCTTGAACTGTAAGAGGACAGAGTCAGATTTATTCCTATATATAGAAGAGCATTAATTTTAAAAATATGTATGTACTTTTTCTTAGTATTTCCATTCTTTGTTAAGTCTGAAGGATATGAAGTAGAAGGAAGAGAGAGAACATACAGAGAACACAAGCACAGAGATACATAATATGGATATATTCTATAAACAAGCAAAATCAACTTATAATTCAGTTACATTTGGATATGGCAGTTTTTTACCAAAGCAAAACCATTGAGGAATATAACATTGAGTAAAACTCATGAATGAATTAGAAGCATTGAAAAATAATAGAAAATACCACCTTGTATTTATACAGCACTCTACATTTTAAAGATTATTTTTTATGACCAATGAAAGACTGAATCCCACATTGCTTGTGAAAAGAAAGCAGCGAGGGCATTTTCATCCCAATTTATGGATATAGAAACAATTTCAGGGTCCAAGGTTATGCAATAAATAAGTTCCTCTCTGTGACAATTAGGCTTGCAGAAAAAAATGGTCAAGAGTCTAGAAGGTGTGTGTGTGTGTGTGTGTGTGTGTGTGTGTGTGTGTGTGTTTCTAGACTTGGAGATCCTAAATTCAACCCAGAAAAATATGATAGAGTAAAGCAGAACAGTACAAAAAGAGAAAAAGAACATTTCTTTTTTTTCTTGAAATTAATTAAATGCAACTGCAGTTATAAGAATCTGAATATGCAAAATCTGAAATTAGCCCATACTAGAAACTCACAGTACCAATTTGGATTTATAAGACTTATAAAATAGTGGAAAACTATTTTTGTACTTTTAGATTAATATACCAACTTTGTTTTCATAAGTTCACAATAATTGAATAAATACATGTCTATTAAAATGGAATAATATGGTGATGTTCATTATATAGGTTTAGGTTAAAAATATGAAATGAAATATGATTCTGTTCCTATTTAAAAATACATGTATTTACTTATATTTAGCATTCAACAATAGGAAAAAAGTCTGAAATTGCAACATGAACATTTTTTCAGCTTTACTGAAGTATAATTGACAAAACTGTAAGATATTTAAAGTGTACCATGTGCTCATTTGATATATGTAAACATTGTGAAAAGAGCACAAACATTTAATAGCAGCTATCTTGGAGTGAAGGGATGATGGGTGTTTTTATCTCACATATTTATGTGTGTGTGTGTGTGTGTGTGTGTGCGCGCGCGTGTGAAAAAACATTTAAATTCTACTCAGCAAATTTCAGTTGCCCAATACAGTGTTATCAATTATAGTCACCATATTATACATTATTTATTATGTAACTGAAAGTTTGTACCTTTTACCAACCCCTGTCTACTTCCCCACCTAAAGCTTCTGGCAGCTACTTTTCTACCCTTTGTTTCTATAAGCTCAACTTTGGTTTATATTCCAAATATACATAATACCATGTAGTAGTTGCCTTTTTCTCTCTGGCTTATTGCATTTAACATAATACTGTCCAGTTTCATATATGTATTTACAAATGACACAGCCTTGTTCTTTTTCAAGGCCGAATAATATCTATAGATCTATATCTATATAGATATAGATATATCTCCTGTGGCTTTTCAGAGGGCAAATGTAGACTGGGAGCCAAGGGTAGATATATATAATCTCACATTTTTGTTCCATTCATTAAAAATAATGTTAACCTCAAATATTTCACAGTCCCAAGAGAAGACTGACTTTGCCTGATCAATTTATTCTGGAGGTAATAATATGGAGACAGCAGTATGATTTTAGGGCTGACGTCACAACATTTAGATCATGGAGAATCATACCAGAAGAAAAGCATTATGCACTTCATTGGTTATTAGAATTCCTTTTGTAGGTATTCATTATACAGACTTCTTTTCCTTTGCAACAAATTGCTGAGAACTGCTCCTGAAAAACTGAAGGTCTTTTTGTTTTGTTTTGTTTAGAAATTAGGAGAGAAAGAAGGAATACCTTTGGAGCCAGAACTCCAAATCCTTCCTCAGATTCAAAGTTCAGCCATCTCACTTACTAGTTTTGTGCTTCAGGAAGGTTTTTCAACATTTCTGTGCTTTAAGTTACAGAATTATGGTACCTATCTCCTAGGGCTCAGCGAAGAGTACAGTGCAGAGTACCTTAGTGATCATAAATAAATGCTCAATTTCATTATCAGTTGGAAGGTCTGTTGACTTGATTGCAAGCCCAAGACAATGGAAGTCCTAAGGAGTACAATAAAAGATGTTGCATTTATGATTAATAAGATGATTGCAAATAAAAGATGCTTTAAATAATATGGATATTTAATATCTCATTTATCATACAATTCAGTTCTAGGATTTGCAGTGTTAGTTTCAGCTGTTTAGTCATGATACCAAAGATTCAGGAGTTCAGTTATCCTCAAATATTATTTGTTCCATGTATGATATATGTTGCAGCTCTATACAGAAAGCAGATGGTGGAAACCAAATTATCTATAAGGAAAAATTTTCCTAGCCACAGTACCTCATCCTTCTTCACCTCAAATATTTTACTTTATGCCTCATTGCTCAGAAATGGGTTGTGCAGCCACCCATAACTGTGGAAGAATCCAGAAAGCAAAAATATGATAAGAGAACTGGAATGCATTATTCATTCTCTCGAACTGGGCATATTCTTGTCTGAACAGAGCGGAGGTGTCCTGAGCATGGAAAGAGGAGGATGAGTGGGACTCTGGGTATGTAGTGATTGTCACGGAAAGACTTAATTGGACATAAAGTATCAGTACCACTATGGCAGACATTTTGGTATCATTGATCCTAAGAGCTTGGTATTCAGTGGTGGACATGACCTGTGAATATCATATCATTAACACTGTGGCATATTTTGTCTTGCCTTTTTGGAAAAGGCATTGCAAATGTTACTCTTTACAATATAGCTCAACTTGTGTAACTTGTTGTAAATTCTGGGCAAGGTATACTTCTGGGTGGTATGGAGAAGTACCTAAAGTTAATACAAATCTGATGACCAGCATATCTCAGATTTTACAAATAACTTTGGGGTTTTGGTGGGGACTCTTTTTTTTTTTTTTTTTTTTTTGCTTACCTAGGTTTTACAGTGAAGACTAAACTTTCTTAATTGATTTTATTACTTGTTTCACCAAAATCTCATTTTGCAATGCTTTGCACATTACCACATAGCTTCAGAACCCAAAATTGTCCCTGATTTAGATTTATGGGGATAGTTTGCATATTTTACAAACATGGATTTTCTTCTAGTTCTAACAAAGTGCATTTATTTTGTGTACAAACAATATATCTGTTTTGGAATGCTTTTATTTAAATTCTAATGATTTATGGGCACTGTGGTTTGGCTGCCCATGTAGCATTTTACCTAGCCCTTTCTAGAACCCTCTTAATTGGGCAAGGCGATACTGCAGAAGCTCGATCACTATCTTTTGGTTTCAGCATTATCTCTATGGGAGGAAAGGGGGGGCAAGATTCTATTTAGATTTTGTTTGCTTTTATTATTTCCTTCAACCCTCTGGCTGGTTATTGCATTCCTGTATCATTTTGAAATTTATAGTCTATTTAATAGCATTTTTATTTTTTATGATTATGTCAGTCTTACCCATAAGAGGGTCTTAGGGAATATGTTTTGAGTTTCTTTCAATAGCAACCACATCTAGAAACTACCTAACTGAATTATGAGTTTTATTTTTTTACCAGAGGGAGCTATGAAACAGAAATGATTTTAGATGTAGATTATAATAATAATTTGGAGGCATCTTTATGATGTGTGAGTTTCATATGACTCTCAAGCCTAGTGCTCCTTTGATTATTACTGTTCTACTAGAGCACTGCAAAACTTCTAAACGTATCCAGTAACAATCTCCACTTCAGGGGTAGGTGCAAGGAAGCCAGGTGTGCTTAATACCGAATCATTCCCCAAAATGTCAAGAATAGTTTGTTCCATCTATTCCAAAAGGCAGCACAAATTGATATTTCTTCTTCAGAGATTAGGTGTTTACAAGGGCTAAAATATTTAACTATCATTAGTGGGGGGAAAAGATAATTTATTGAGAGGATACGGGGATGTTTCAGGGAAGTACAACGTTCTCTTATGCAAAACTGGATCAAGAAACTGGTAAGTTATCCAGGAACAAGTTAAGTTGTCTTCCTGTTTGTTATCCAGGAACAAGGTAAGTTGTCTTCCTGTTTGACCCTCTCACTTACAGAAATGTGAGAGTGAATGGGTCATCCTCATAGATGGATACAGACATATGAGGGGAGATTAAGGCATCATAATTAGTTATAATTAAGTAACATTATAGAATGTATACCATGTTTCAGATCCCCTTCCAAGTGCCCTATCTATACTAGTTCCTTGGATAATCAAGTGACCCTATGAAAGACTTAACCGATCAGGGAGAAGTTAAGTAACTAGCTTAAGGTAGCATAAACTGGTAAGTAATAAAAAGTGGAGAGCTGGTGTGACCCCAGCTACCCAGCTTCAGACATGAGTTCTGAATTTCTGAGAAAATCTGTTTGGTCAGTCTGGGAGAACAGCTCAGTTGACTGTGGAGAGGATGATGGGGTCATATGGTTCGGATCTGGATGCCTGGTTTCACTGTGAGTGGTGAGGACAGGTCTTAGAGAGGGGATATGGCTGAGTAGTCCCTTGCAAAAGCTGTCTCTTATAATTGTAACTGGTAATAAATATATCCACATCTGGGGAGTGAATGAATCATCATTCACATGCTCTCCAGTACTTCTCCTTATATATCTTCAATTATTAATTTTAAATCAATTTAATCTATATTTCCTCAAGAACAATTTCTTAAATTTGAATTAATGGCAATTCATATACTTCCTAGAGTCAGAAATTTTATTTCTGTCTTTTTTGCATCCATTTCTCTCTAGGTTAGAGTACACTAGGTTAGAGTACACTAAGAAACCAAATACAATGAAGATCTCGCAGTCTAAATTTACCCTTAAAGATAATAGCTAAAATTAATTACCTTATTTAATCCTCACAACAAATCTATGAGGCAGAATCAATACTATCCCCATTTTAACAATGAAAAAACTGAAGCCAAAAGGTTCAAATAAATAATCCAGGTCACACTGTTAGAAAGTGGCAGAACCCATGTCCAAACCCAGTCTGAGCACAGAACCTGAACTTTAAACAATTACACTATATTAACACATGTGCTTGTTTTTACTTAGTTCAGCCAGTGTTTGGGGGTGGGGGGCAGGCCCCCATCTAAAAATTCTGTAGCAATTTCAGCCATAAAAGTGGTTCATAGAGCAAGATCTTCCCATGTGTGTCTGTATCTGCTCATCCTTAAAAGAAGTACTTGCTGTCTTCAGGCACGCCTGGAAGCTTTTGCCTTATCTCAGGGAAATTTGGGAGTTGGAAACAGTTTACCTTTGTGGCCGAGATGGGAGACGAGGGTCTGAATTCAGGCCACATGATTGGAATGCTAAATATGTATATATATATAATTTTTTTAAAATATTTTATTTATTTGACAGAGAGAAACACAGCCAGAGAGGGAACACAAGCAGAGGGAGTGAGAGAGGGAGAAGCAGGCTTTCTGCCGAGCAGGGAGCCCGATGTGGGGCTCGATCCCGGGTCTCCGGGATCATGACCTGAGCTGAAGGCAGTCGCTCAACCAACTGAGCCACCCAGGCGCCCCATATATATATAATTTTTAAGATTATTTATTTATTTATTTGAAAGAGAGAGAGAGTGAGTGAGAGAAGCATGAGAGGGGAGAAGGTCAGAGGGAGAAGCAGACTCCCCGAGGAGTTGGGAGCCCGATGTGGGACTCAATCCTGGGACTCCAGGATCATGACCTGAGCTGATGGCAGTGGCATAACCAAATGAGCCACCCAGGCGCCCCAGATTTTTTTTTTTTTTTAGGAATGCTAAATATATTTCTGAAGCACTGTATAAATTTGCAAAGAACCAAACTGCTCTACATTTTTAAAATCTGGGTGTTGATGACCTCCCAATTTCTGTGAGGATTAAACGAAGCATGATACACATTTCGTTATTTTGGCTACTAATTTTAGGGCATCCTTCTTGCTTAGTCTCAGCTGCCTCTTGTCTCTTCCTTTTCTCCACCTACCAGTATTTAACACCATGGTCCTCATGGCCCTTGCATGCTTTAGCATTAGAACTTCTACTTTAATTGTGTGGCTCTTCAATCTGCTGTCCTATATATCTTCTGCTGTCAAAGTGTAGCTTCTGTAAGAAGTGAGTGAAACTCAAGAACTCATAAATCTCCCTGACTTCTCTGCATAGGAAGGCCCAAGAGGCAACTTTGATATTTTATCTAGTCTTTAGATTTGCAAAAAGCCAAAGAAATCATCATCCACTGGAAATAGCTTCCAAGGAGAACCCAACAGAATACAGAGATGTTAGGTCATCACTGACTTTTTTTGAGAAAACTATGAAGCATATTCAGCCATCATTGATTTTTCATGGGTGGAATATTTAGGAAATATGACACTTCATGTTCTAAAATTGTATTTTATGATCAGCATCTGAAAAGTCTTAAATCTGCATTAATAATGATATAGATCTAATTTCTATTGCTCTTAGTTTTTGTAGAGTACTCATATAAATTTTTCTATCAGCCCTTATAAAAATGAATGAAGTATTTGTTATGGTCCTTATTTTATAGATGGCAGAATTGGTTTCCAGAAAGATGAATGGCTTCTAACTTCATTATTCAAACCACGGGCTCTCAGGCCTTGCAGCATATGGCTTCAGAGCATAGAGTTTAGAATCAAAGGGCCTGGTTTTCATCTGAGCTTGCAGGGTAGCAAAAATAAAGATAGTAACACCTCCTTCCTAAATGGGAAATGTGTTTGGCTGCAAGTACCAGAAAGCCAATTTACAGAGCTATAACTGAGTTGGGCATTACGGCTCTCACACCAAAAAAAAAAAAAAAAAAAAAAAAATGGGGGCCCAGTCAAGTGCGAGGACCAGTTTCCTCCTCGGACAGTGTTGTTGAAAACCAGTCTGCAGTTCCCTTGGCTTTTCCCTATCCTCGTCACCTCTTCCAGAGTTTCAGACGCACTGTCTGTGTCTGGGGTAGAAATAAGAAGGATGAAATGTTCAGTCTCTCTGTTTCCTTTCTTAGACAATGCACAGGCTTTTCTTTCTATAGCCCTCCCATGGACGTTGCTGTGCTGCCATCACGCGCACTCTTACGTCGCCACCACCCACTGCAAGGCACTCTGGGAAAAAGAATGTTGACCTTGGGGCTGGCAAAGTTGCTGCCCACAACTAGGACATGGGCATTATGAGTAAAAAATGGGGGGGTGGATTTAGCAGGGTCAGAAAATGTGTCTATCTCACATACCTTTTTTTTTTTTAAGATTTTATTTTATTTATATCACAGAGAGAAACACAGCTAGAGAAGAAACACAAGCAGAGGGAGTGAGAGAGGGAGAAGCAGGCTTCCCACGGAGCAGGGAGCCCGATGCTGGGCTTGATCCCAGAACTCTGGGATCATGACCTGAGCCGAAGGCAGTCGCTCAACCAACTGAGCCACCCAGGTGCCCTCACATACCTTTTAGACATTTTATCGTGTACTTTTTTTGTTATTCACTAGATATGTAATAGTATTATATGTGGTAGCATCTATAAGATTAATAATTAATCATATGATGGCAGCACTGTTTTTCCATAGCAAAAAACACCTTTAAAAGAAAAAGTAGTAATTGCTAATAATTATCAAAGTCGAATGTTACCTTGTACTTTTTACTGTGTTGAATTCTTAGTATCTTTCAACATGTTTTAGCTTCATACTATTCCTCTAAATAATGGTGGATAGTATAATTATTATAATTTACAGACAGGAAAATGGTCTCCACAGAAGTGAAAAGAATTGCTTAAATTAATGTTAGGGCATGTGTTTTTACTTCAAATCTTGCAGTCGGATCTGAATGTCATGTAGTAACAGTCAAAGCTGGACTGAGAGAGGGGGTGACATAAGTGACAAGTAATGGTCACTTTGTTTTTGATTCATTACTGAAAAATTAAAAATAGATAATATTTTCTAGTAATAGGATCCCTTGTGATGTAAGACATATTTTACTGCTTGACACTCAAAAACACAAAGTAGACATTTGATTTGTATATTTTCTCTCTACAGGCAGGTAAGTTGGACCCCTTATTAACTTTTAGAGAAGCCATTTCCTGGTACTAGTCACTGGGACAGGTGATACAGCATTTTCCTTTTTCATTTGTGAAATTGCTTTGGGCTCTCTGTTCATTCACAGTATGAGAGGAAACTTTGGCGGTTTTCAAGTTGGATGGAAAAAATGCACTTGCCATTAGTCTGTGTGGCCATGACTGATGTACACTACCTGCACTCAGTAACTACTGGATGTGGATTTGACCTTGTTAGCCTAGTCCGGGACAGAACAGAGAAGTTGAATGAGGGGCCTAGAAACAAGGCGGTGAGCATCGATTGCTGCACGAAACAGGCCAATTCCACGCAGGCTCGTCTGCCACCAGAGCTCAGATTTAGGCCATCTGAGGACCATGGCTTGACAGAAACTCCACCCCCACCCACCACTAATAGGAAAGGAGGTCTTCTTAGAGGAGTTGACTTATCACTTGTTTTCCCCCATCATAAATGTAATTAACTATGAAAGGTGGTGATGGCAGCAGAACATCTGTCTTTAGCTTTCAGATTTTCCACAGTCTGTTGATTAGGTTATGTTTTGTATTATTCCGATATCCACAGCTGTCAAGTGAAATGGGAGCAGGCCTGCCCGAATCCGGGAGCAGAGGTCTGCAGCGGCCCTTCACGTTCCACGTGGTAATAGCCGGTGACAGCTTCTCCTCTGAACAAATTGTTTTCTGTTGGTTGATGGGTCTCAGCTGTTCTAACCTGGGAAGTGATGAATTCTGCTTTCATTCGGAAAGTAAGATCAGTTCAAATAGAGTTGCTGACTTCTTTGGGTGTTATTGTTTGATTTTTTTTTTTTTTTCTAGGTGTGTGTATACCTGCGGTGCTGCTTTGGTCCATTTTGACAGCAAGTTCTAAACTTACCAAAGCATACTCTTTGGAGGCTTCTTAGGTCTGTGCTGTTCCCGATACATGGGAAGCACTAATCGACACAAGGGCAGAGAAGCATTTCAGAGAGTCTCACTCTCATCAGGTTTTCTGAGATTGACTTCTCATCTTGACTCAAGAGCATTTGTTTTGGGGCTGATATCTTTTCCTCATCAGTAAGGTTCACACACACCAATATCCTTGGTAATGCCAAACAGTAGAGTGCTAATTCAGATATTAGGATGGAGAAACACAGAGGGTCTTCCTTCAGAGTTGTCAGATCTACTGACTTAATTTATATGCTGTAAGTGTGAGCACATAGCATGGGAGTTGAGTGTGTTTAAAATGAAAAAGCTAAAGAGATTTTTCCTCAATGCCTTCATGTTCCCTTCCCTTTCTACATATCAGAACATGGCCTTAGAAAAGGATCTGGGGCACCTGGGTGGCTCAGTCTGTTAAGTGTCTGCCGTTGGCTCAGGTCATGATCCCAGGGTCCTGGGATCGAGCCCTACATCAGGCTCCTTCCTCAGCAGAAAGCCTGCTTCACTCTGCCTGCCGTTCCCCTTGCTTGTGCTCTCTTTCTCTCTCTCTCTCTCTCTCTCTCTCAAAAATAAATAAATAAATGAATAAATGAATAAATAAATAAATAAATAAATAAAATAAGATCTTAAAAAAATTAAAAAAAGAAAAGGGATCTAAACCTACTTTGTCCCAAAGGTATAAATAATGAATGATTGCTTGGTTAGTGTACTTTAATAAGAAACAATGAAAGGAATCTGTTGCTATTCAATACAACTTTCTGTGATGGTAGAAATGTTCCATAGGAAATGTGGGTAGTATGCTGGAGGGACTCGACTTTTATTTCTATTTCATTTCAATTAACTTAATTTTAAAGAGCCAAATGTGGCTAGTGCCTGCCATATTGGAAGTGTGGAAATAGACCATTAATGATAAGCTTTAAAGCCTTCAGCTATTTTAAATGAAGTGTGTTTTTTTGAAGAGGGTTTAATTATCCTGGCATTACTGAAATGGTACCATTGCCACCTAAAAGAGTGACACTGACCATTTCTAGTGTCTGGCACAGCAGTATTAAATCATAGGCAACAGTAAGAATGAATGTATGAGCATAGTGCCTTAGATCTCCAGTGTCCCCTTCCTTTCTCAACTTGATGATTATATTTAAAATAAAATGTCTACATGCAACTAGCAAAGAGTAAATACTCCATTAAAGGCTGCTATATTCCTTTTTATTAGCATCATAATTATATGACATTTCTATTCACTCTTATTGTTCATGTAGTATCAATCAGAATGGTCATTGAGTCAAAGTGATTCTGCACTTAATACCACCAATGACAAGAGTGTCACAGAATTATTGTTCTAAGGATTCCAGGGTCCCAAATAGAGCACTAGAAACTTTGCATCCCACCAGAAGAGCTTTTGCCATATGTGAATCCGTTCTCCATTCAAAATCAGCAATACTACTTATGAATTATAATTACCAAGAATTTTAAACTTAAAAAAAATCTTTTATCTCATTGTCTAAGTAACTACCACGTGGTGAATTTAGTGGGGGTGAGGCGGGAGAAGTTGTCTGTAAACTATATGGAATTGTTAATTAAGGGTGGATTGAATCTACCATCATTTCCACTGAGTACAGTTATAACTTTCTGCCATTCATTCTCCCTGAAATGTATTTCCTAGTGTTCCCACCCATAGGACTTGTCAACCACTGCTCCAGGCACTGAGATTGGTGGAAACTTATCCACTGGTTATATTAACACGGGGAAAAAAAATCCTACCACAAGGCACTTAGCTGTCAGCCATATGATCTGAAGTAAATTCAGTGGAATTGATTTGTTTTAATTCTTCAGTATTTCTAATTGGTCCCAAGCTGATTGCCAGTTAGTGTTTATAACATTAAATTCCAGTTAACCATCTGATTGTCAATCTTTGCATTAGCAATGGATTCCATAATTTCAGGACTCCTCAATTTAACTGTAACTTCTTAGTGACCATATTAAGATTTATTTTCTATTTCTCTGCAACATATAGAATGGTTCTGATGGCGCAAAATATATTCAGTGTAGTAGATAAGCAAAGTGGCTGAATGCCTGGGAAAAGGGGTCAAGGTGATGAATATTTTTGGTCCTATAGCAAAGAAGAATCGCAGGTATGGTATGCTGTACACTAAGATGGGATTAAGAAACTATGATTGAGATCATCAAGTCTGTGAAACCTGGAAAACTCAGGAGTAAGAGTGCAGTGTGCAGGAGTATTGATGGTTGGAAGACTAGTGTTGGAGGCTGAACCTTGAGAAATGTCGAACATCCAAGTAGGGTGAGGAAAACATGGCAGGCCCAAGAATCTGTTTAGGATAAAAAATAGAGATGAGGCAGAGGGAAAAGTTGAGTTTGAGTCCTCCTCTGCTAGAGAGCTGAGCTTTGTTTCTGGAAATCCAGGCGCAGCATCTGAGACTGGATAAGTAGGACACCGGATTCAGTTTATTTTGTACATTTTTTTCCTTTGATAAAAATATAAATCTCTATTCACGCATTTCCTTCATTTACATTCACATTGATCTGTTAAGACAAGCAGTTGAGATGGGGATAATTTTCCAGTTGAGTGTGTGTCAGCATGATGCTAAAAAATGTAGTTGGTGTACTGTATTTGGAAAAATTTCCCCCCAAAATTGGATATATTTCCTTTTAAGGCCATAAGAGAGGAGATGTTAATAAATGATAAGGAAGGAAGGGATAATAAGCCTTGAAAAAAATTAAGGTACAGGCTAGTTTCAGCAATATTTCACTGAGCTTAATGATGGTCCTTCTTCCTTCTCCTGCTATAGGTTACAGTAAAGGAAAATGACATCGACTTGGTTCTTAAGTTCTTTATAGGGAAATCTGTTCATCTGAGGCCATACCTTCACCTGTAGTGAGGTTTTTTTTTTTTTTTTTTTTTTTAAGATTGTATTTATTTATTTGACAGAGAGAAACACAGGTAGAGAGGGCACACAAGCAGAGGAACAATCAGGCTTCCTGCCAAGATCCCAGGTCTCCAGGATCATAACCTGGGCTGAAAGCAGTCACTTAACCACCTGAGCCACCCAGGCACCCCACCTGGTAGTGAGTTTTTACAAACAAATGAATTATAATCAGAAATTAAAAGAGGGAAGATTGGGGATGGTTATTAAATAAATTATAATCAGAAGTTAAATGAGTGCAGGTCAGAGATCAAGGTTTGAATAATGGGACCTTGAGGAGCCAGAAGCTGCCAAATGTTACAATCACAACTTCATGCTTTGAGGGGTCAGTTGAGTTGATGGAGAAATCAGGCAGCAGGAATATAAAAAATTCTGCATAAAACATTCTGGGATGAACATTCTCTACTACAGGTCTTCCTTGTGTTCAGGAAGCAGAATCTTATGCATGTTTCGGAAAAAGCCTAAAAATTTCAAAGAGAGATCATTACAGCCACAAAAAAAATATTCTGTAAAATACATATATATGTACATATATGTCTTTTCTTCAAAATAGTATCTTCTTTTCATACTGTTTTATAATATGCTTTTCTCACTTACCAATATATTCCCTATATAAATATTGAAATCTAAATTCATATTCATGGTTCTATGTGGTTCCTACCAAAGAAAAGTGTTGCTTGGTTTGCAACTGCCTGTCAAAGTTTTTGATCTCGTGATATGATAGATCACCATTCGAACTAAAGATAGAGTGACCCAAGATTATGTCAAAGAAGCAAACTTTCACAAGGGTTTGACGGACATCAATATACATCTTTTCTGGATTCTAGTTCCAGTTCTGCTCATACCCCTTACAGTGACACTCAAAGGTTATAATGAAAAAGTATTAACATTTACAATGCAAATTGGAGGAAGGAAGGGTCTAGGGTTTATTGGGTCCTGAGCCTCAACTTTTTCTGTGCTATGACACATTCGTAGGGTTCATTTCAGGTTTCATAGGTTTTTATTGAAACATATTATTGAGGTCATTATAGAGTTACATTCAGGTATAAAAACAAAACAAAACATAGAGTGATTCTTTGTATACTTTTCCCAGTTTCCCCCAAGGGAACCATTTTGCAAAAGTATAGTATAATATCACAGCCAGGATATTGTCCCTAAATACAATGCACTGATCAGATATAAATTTCCCATTTTACTTTTACTGGTGTGTCTTGTAAGAATTTATATTTTTTACTAATGCATATTTAGTAAAGTATTTTTAGTCTTTGATTTGAATATTTCATGCATTTTACCTTTTTTGGTGTGAGGGTTTAGAGTTTTCTTTTTAATTTGAATACTTGAAATATAATGTTACATTAGTTTCAGGCTTAGTTCTTTTATTCTCTAAGTGTTTAACATTTTTTTAAAAATGTCCCTTTCCCTTGGATTTGAACAATATAGTTGATTGTACAGTATAAGCGTAATATATTCTTTCCCTTGATTTTTCCAACATGTGGCACTGATGTCTCTGCCTTTTCTTGACCTCGTTCCACATCCTTTAGTTACTATAGCTTTAAAATATATTTTACTCTCTGGAAAAGAAAACCTATGAAAATTTATTTATAATCCTTAGATATTGATTCTTCCATATAAATAATTCATATATTTTAACATTTGTTTTCATTCCTTAAGGAAATCATGCCAGTATAAAACTAATTTATATTATGTTTATAAGTTAATACTTAATTTTTTTCTTCTTACAAATTTTTCCATATACATTCTTGCCATTTAACTTAATGTTGTATCTTTACTTTTTGTTCAAGTCTTTTTCATGGGCCTTAGCAAAATTACTCAGTTTGGTCCACACAGGTTCTGTACATTTCCCAAGAGCCTCAGAGAAGTTTCCCTAGCTCTTAGATTGAATCATTAAAAATAAGTCTTTCCCACATGCTTCAGTCCATTTCTCTTCTTCTGGCTTAGTACCAGGGTGTGAAAGGAAGATTGAGTAACATGACTGCTTCTCTCTGATGGAAATTCCGGGTCTTATTTGGCCTGATACTCAAAGGTGTTAATGGGGACAGGATTGATTCCTGAGTAGGCCAAATGATCTCAGACGAGTCCACAGCTTTCACTATAGGTTATATATCTCCTTTGGTGGGTTCTCTCTGCAATTCCGTTTTCCTCAACTCCATCTACACCCTTAGCAGAAAAGACACAGTAAATGTGCCATGTCACTCTTAAAAGGCAGCTCAGAGAAGTGGGCAAATGACTCAGGTAGGGAAGAGTCAAATATAATTCAAGAAGACCATATCAAAGCAAACAGAGGATTTGGAAAGAGGTTGTTTGGAATAAAAGCAGCATTTCCCCACTGCTTTTGCCATTCAAGTCTAATGATAGGTCTAAGTTTTGACCAATGGGATGTAAGCAAGAAGAGTGTGCATGAATTGCAAGAAATATTGTCAGAAGAACATGGTTTGCTCATTTTTTCTGCATTTTTCCTTATGGCGCTTTGAATACTGACATAGTGGCTTCTTCTAAATTTCTTTTTTTTTTTTAGTGTGAGAGGAAAATAAGCTATTATCTTGTTAACTCACTGTTATTTTGGGTTTTGCTGATAATTGCAGCTGAACTTGATTTTAACAAATATAGGATGTGTCTTTTGCAGAAGAATTCATACATAACAGCTACTGCCACAACATATCCTGAACAAATTACTGAACTTCATGAATGGAGAAAGAGATTTTCAGTCATCCAAGCAGAAAAACAACTCTCAAAGTGAAAAAAAAAATCGGGTTCATTTTCTAATTCTTTGCAACAATGTTGAATTTTTACAAAAAAAGGCCTAGGTCTACAGTTCCTCACACAATAGTGTCTGACCAAACTATCATGATAAGATGAGTTATGTTATATCCAAATGTTAGAAGAAGACATTCTTAAACAGGGGTGAACTTGGGGAACTGTTGTACCTGTGAGAGAATCTTGAGGAAGATTTTTTTTTTTTTAAGATTTTATTTATTTGACAGAGAGAAACACAGCCAGAGAGGGAACACAAGCAGGGGGAGCGAGAGAGGGAGAAGCAGGCCTCCCGCTGAGCAGGGAGCCTGATGTGGGGCTCGATCCCGGGTCGCCGGGATCATGACCTGAGCCGAAGGCAGTCGCTTAACGAACTGAGCCACCCAGGTGCCCTGAGAATTTTTTTTTTAAAGAGAGACATAAAAATAAAAAATAAAGAACAAGAACACCTGACCATGAAATCTATCCAGAATCATGAATGTGAACACCATGATAAAAAGGGCTGATTCTTAGTAGTGGTGCTATTTAAATATTACTGTACAGAGAAATGACACTGGAAGGAATGATATTTTTAAATCTTGTGCATAATAAATGAGTAACAAAACTCCCACAGAAAGGTAAAAGTGGGAGAAATCATAAGCTTTACTTTTCATTCCAGACTTATATATCAAATCTTCTTGATATATTATCTTGGGCATCTTGAAGTAGATATATGTAAAACCAGATTTGTTGTCTTTCTCCCCAGATGTAGGCCCTTTTCACCATTCCCTATCAGTGAATAATCACATCATTCATTGACAACTGGTCTGAAAGACTCCAGTGGTCACTTTGCATGAGGGACCAAGTGTTCCTAGTGCTCGGCCTCAGGTACATGAATGCTTTTCCCTCTATCTATGTCTTTCTGTCTCTCTCTTTACCCTTGTTCTCACCTCCTCAAAGCATCCTGTCACTTCTACTTCCTGGGACAAGATCATAGGGCCAGAACTCCTACAGATACCTTTCTTGAGTGAATAAATTCAATTCAGGGATTAAAGCAATGTCCTCCATTTAAGTTAACCAAAACTGTACCTCATCTGTATTCTTGAGTAAATTCTCAATGCAGTTCAGAAGCAAGAGAGAGAGGCTTATAATTAATCTCTGTCCCCTCAAATCATATCATTATCTATTGTTTCTGCCTGTGTGGGTGAAGGACATTTTTCCAACCCGCTATAATTTAAGACTTTGGTAACCTTTCTAAATCATTTGTTTTAAGTGTATTTCTTATATGGGGTATATGGGATGATTTGTTGTCCAACTGATACGGTTTCTTTCAACTGGTACTGTAGCTAGTTTACACATGTATATATATGTCAGCTATGTTTAACTTTAGATTTTTTTGTGATGTGCTTCTATGTTTTATAATCTTTATATGGGGATTTTCTTTGCTATGTTTTGTGTAGGTGTTCTGATGATTTTGAAGGTTTATACATTTTCTTCTAGTGGGTTTCTAAAGGTAACTATAAGTTTGTGTAATACTTTATATAATTAGCATGTTTTAAAAGTAATATCTGTTTAGCAACAAGAGTATTATAATTTTACATTCTCTTCATTTTTCTTTTCCTGACCTCCTATGTTTCATTGAACTTTGGTTACAAAAGATAAAAGAATTATTATCTATATTCTTTTTCCCACCATTTTTTTGGTTATAGCATTCCTACACTCTCAGTGTTTATGACTGAATCTAAAACTGAAGTTTATGACTAAATTTAACCATAATCCCAACATTTCTTCTACCTCATTGCACAATTAAATGAATTCAATGCCACTTGTCTGTAGACTTAATCTTCAGTATGTTAATAATTTTAAAAAAATAAGTAAATAAAGGACCATGGGAGAATTATCTTTAAGTTAGCATTGGGTCACTTGGGCAGCACCCTAAAAATATTAAAGTAGCAGTTTCAATAACCACCATAATATAACAAATATATATTTCTAAATTCCCCTCTACTCTTGTATTTTGACTGTGAATTGGTCAGTGACGGTAGAGGAGAAATGTTCATTATTAACATGTAGAATTCCAATAGAGAACACAAAATATACAAAACAGTGGTTAAAATAATGGCTATAAGTTATGGGATCAATGGCCTCCTTTGAAGCCTAACTTTACTACCTACTATTTGAGAAAAGTACTAATATTTCCTGTAAAATGGAGATAGAAATGAGACCACAAGTTAAATGAGGATTATAAAAAAAAAATAAAGCATGTAGAAAAATGTGATCAGATAGTATGCACTCAACAAAGGCTGGCCATTATCGTATGATTCATTTTCTTAATGTTTGCCGGTCTGCTAGATGAGAAATGGTAGCTAGTTCTTTGAATTTGCAGCTTCCAGATCAAATATAAATTAAACATCTTTTTAAAAAACATGTTTATTAGCCATTTGTATACCATCAATGAATTGCTTGTTAATACTCTTTGCCCATTTTTCTCTTGGGTTATTTGTCTTTTTCAAATAAATTTGTTGGAGCTTTGTTTTGTTTTACAGTAGACACAGCAACCTTTTCTGCGTAGTATATCTTTTTTTTTTTGCAAGACTCTTAGTCTTGCATTTATACTTTTAAAGCATTTTTTTATTAAAGTGATATACATTTAGGAAAAGGGACATGAAAAAAGCCATCAAAAATGAAATCAATGAACCTTCATAATCTGAATGCATCTATATTCAGCTAGCACCTAAATGACAGAAAAAAGAAAATAATCCAGCAGTCCGGAAACTCCCTTCTTGGTCCATCATTGGCAGTACCACATCTAACTATTACCTTCACTTCTGACAACATAGATTAATGTGTTTTCATGTTTTTGTACTTTAAATGAATTTGAATCATATAGTGAGCTCTTTTGTGTCTGGCTTCTGTCATTTGTAATTTAATTTTTGTTTGATTATGGTACTTTTCATTTTGGTAGGAGTTTTTTGATGTTTTAAATAATTCAATCCCTTAAAAACTCAGTGAGGCAAATAAAGAAAATACTTTTACATATGGTTGTAGAAAAGGGTGGACTAGTAAATTTTAGTATAATATGAATTTTTTTTTTTAGTAATTTCATCTCCTAAACCAGTGTTTCTCAGAAAAGAGAATAAAAACCTTTTAATCATTGGGACTCTAATTTTCAACAATATTTTATTTGATCTTCATTATGTAGTTTTTAAAGATTTCTATCGTCTGGTTCACCTGACCTTTGCAACCATATTATGTGCTATTCTCTGAAACAGTCTATAAAGGCAGGGCTGTCATTATCTTCCAAACGTAAGGTCTCTTTGCATCTTTCATTCTGTCAGGAGTTGCCCTCTTTGTGCCCCTTCACTATTCAAATCCATATTATCCCTGATACCTAACTCTACAGTCTTGGTGTCTTCAGGCCAATGCATATTTATTGAGTAACTCCGGTGTTTCACAGAGGTCCTGAGGTTAAAAAAATAAATAAATAAATGTGCGTGGAAGTCATTGTTATTAATGTGACCACAATCTAGTAGGAGAAACATTTAAATGCATACTTCCAATCAAGTAAGTTTGGAAATATGGAGATCTTATAAAATTCGTATAAAAGAAAGAGTGGTACACTTTGCATACATCAAAGCTCATTGAAATTAGGAAATGAAACTTGACAGAGTGATATATGATGAGTGTGGAAAATAATGCCTATGAGTCCACATATGGGGGAAGAGTATTTTAAGAAGAAGGAACAGATTGTGGTAACCCACTGAGGACTGAACCATTCTAGCAATTACATTTGGAAATCCTTGTATCTTAATGGAGAAAGTAGAAATTGGTCCCCATTTGGAAAAGAATCCATAAAGCATGGAGTAAGATTAGGCAAAGAGGCATTTATTAAGAGGCAAGTTTGAAGATGTAGATTTTGTCCATACTGTGAAGGGACATGTCACATAGCATCCATTGGAAAGGGTATGAATTTTCTCCTATTGTTGGTGAGGTACCTAAAGAATGTAAGGGATGACTCTAGGTAAATCACTCTGTACTTATGACAGGTACAAAGAGACAGGGTCAGGAGAATAGCTGTGCCACCAACTGAGTGGGGTGATGCATCTGAACTCCTCTCTTACTAGAAACATCAGTCATCTTGCTATCTGCCATCTGTCTCCTTGCAACCCAGGCTTGGGGGATGCCATGATCTGCACTCTCTATTTGCATGCTTAGGTGACTGGTAACTTTTGAAGAAAACACCACCATGCCTGTAGATGACAACTAAATCCGTGTCCACTATTGCCAGAGTCTCAGTATCACTTGGCAGTCAGCTCAGTTTTCTTCCTAGGAAGGGTT
>PITA01017011.1:10200-44749 GCA_004023965.1 Spilogale gracilis | reverse complement strand
GCGATATTGGTCTGAAGTTCTCTTTTTTGATGGGGTCTTTGCCTGGTTTGGGGATTAGAGTGATGCTGGCTTCATAGAAAGAGTCTGGAAGTTTTCCTTCCGTTTCTATTTTTTGAAAGAGCTTCAGGAGAATAGGTGTTATTTCTTCTTTGAATGTTTGGTAGAATTCCCCAGGGAATCCATCTGGGCCTGGACTCTTATTTTGGGGGAGGTTTTTGATCACTTCTTTGATCTCGTTACTAGATATAGGTCTATTCAGATCGTCAATGTCTTCCTGTTTCAGTCTTGGTAGTTTATAGGTTTCTAGGAATGTATCCATCTCTTCTAGGTTGTTAAACATATTGGCATATAATTGTTGATAGTAATTTTTGATGATTGTTTCTATTTCCTTGGTGTTATTCTGATGGTCCTCCCTCTATAGGTAAGGGATCGCTTTCTCCTAGCTTCCTTAAGACATATTCTTTGGTTTTATGGTTCAAGAATTTTACTATTATGTGCCTGGAAGTTTTTCTGGCCTCATTGATCTTGAGGGGTGTCTTCTCTACTTCTAGCACATGAACATTTGTTTCATTCCTCAGATTTGGGAAATTTTCATCCATGATTTGTTCAACAATATTTTCTAGGCTTCTCTCTCTCTCAATTCCTTCAGGGATTCCAATAATTCTGATATTGGAGCGTTTCATGGCATCATTCATTTCCCTTATTCTGTTTTCTTGGGATTGTAGTTGTTTGCTCCAAGACTTCTCTTGCTCCTCCTTCTTATTCCATGTGTCTTCTAAATCACTGATACTATCTTCAGCTTCACTTACTCTGGCTGTTAGCATATTTAAATTAGATTGCATCTCATCTAAAGCCTTTCTAACCTCAGCTTTCACTTCTGTTACTGTGGCTTCCACTTTGAGACTAATGTTCTTTTCTAAATTGACTATTGCTTGGACTATTGCTGCCCTGAATTCCATATCTGTCATATTGCTTATGTTCATTTCCAGTAATTCTGTGACCCAGGTTGCAGTCTCCGGGTTCTTCTTCTGTTGGGTGTTCTTTCTCTGAGTCATTGTGGCGAGGAGTGGTTGAGGGGGTGTATGGCTAGATATATCAGCCATCATCTAGGTGGACTGGTTGTTGGAAGGTTTTGGAGCAACCAGAGTTCACCACTGAAAAGGGAGGAGAAAGAAAAAAGAAAACGGAAGAGAGGAAGCAAGAAAAGACACCCCTGCCAGAGCAGGGCCCAGTGATAGGATTTATATGGTACAAAGCTGTTACAGGGTTATCAAGGGTAAATGAAGAGATCAAAAAGCGAAGCCCAACCTATATGACCCCCCAAGACCAGTATTTATATAATATAGAAGCGAAGACAATTACACAGTCACACTGAAAAACTAGAATGGGAAGGTGAGGGCAGACACTCCTTGTGGGCAAGGAATGCGTTTCAGACGCTCCCGAGTCTGTCTTATTGTTATTGTTGGAGGAGCCCACTTTCAAAAGATATAGGCGGATTAGAACTGGTTGTATATAGGGGTAGTATTGAATAGGGATGTCGGATTGACTTGAAGCTTGTATCTACATGTACATGTAAAAGAGAGAATAAAGGAAAGAGGAGAGAAGAAAGAGAAAAAACAGAGAGAGCGAACAGGGAAACAAGAGGCAACAACAAAATCAGAAAATACCGGGGTGTGTTTGAAAAAATTTTAGGGTAAAAAAGAGAAAAAAAATAATAAAAAAATAAAAAAAATAAGAAATGTTATGGGGTGTTGTGTTGGGTATCACGTTGTGATATGAAGGGGGCTAAACATTGAAAGAAGAAAAACCGTGAGAATGTATTTTTAAGCTTAAAGTGGAAGCTTTAAAAGTAAAAATAGAAAAAAGTCTAAAAAAGTAAATGAGGTGGAAAACTGTATCGATGAGTTGTAGGGCTTTTGGTACTTGTAGTCAGTGCCAGGAATTTAATAAATTGCCTTTCCCCCGATTTGGGGTTTTTCATTGGAGTGTTGTCCTCCTGAGCTTCTGGCTTGCTTTCTGGGGGCGGGGCGTGCCGTTCCCTTTCAGTCCTTCTACCTAGGCTGTCTCTCAGCCCCCTTGCTAGAGACCTGTCTCCATGGTAACCAGGTTATCAGGTTTCAATTCTCTGGTAGCGGAGCGTTGTTCTTTTACGTCTTTTTTCAGCTGTTGCGGAAGTCAGGTCAGAGCAAGATGTCTGTGCCCAGACCTCCCTCCCAGAGAGAGCCTCTACACAGGGAGGGGCTCTTTCCAGCCTCCCCGTTGGCAGTCTGTCACAGCCGGGCTGGTGTAGACGTTGTATTGATTTCTGCCCCTGCCCCTGCTTGTCGTTTCACTCACGCACCTCAAAGCCACAACTCCTTTTGGATCGCGCGACTTTGTCTGCGCCCTGGGACCTGGGGCCTCTCCGGTCCCATGCAAGTCTGTAAAAACACCTTCCCTGGGGGGGTCTGCGTGGCCCACGGTGTGGAGAGAAATGGGAGAGAAGGGCAGCGGTGTAAAAATAGAATCCACTCCCGCTGCTTTCGCAGCAGCTGCGGCGGCCCCGGCGGCGGCACGCGGGGGCCCAGCGGCTCCGGCGGCGCGGGGGCACCGGGCGGCAGGAAAAAATTCTAAAAAGTCTCCTTGCCTTGCCCCGGGCTCTGCTGTGTTCCCGTTTCTGTCTAGCCCTGGATTCAGGCCGTAATCTGCTGTTATTCCTCACTCACAGAGCACTTTCGTTTTGGGGTATTTGTTTTCAATGGTTCAGCTCTGCAGGCTTCCTCCCCCACTCCCCTGTCTCTGGGGGCAAACCTCCAGACCCTCTTATTTGATTCTACCTTTTTGCTGATGTTCCTTGTCTCTCGTGGTGGTCCAGAAGTGGGAAATATCACATTTCAGGCTGATTTCATGGGTGTTCACGGTGGTCTTGTAGTGTTTTTTTTGCTGGAATTCAGCTCTCTTCAGGGAAGTCCCTGAAATGTGGTCACCTGGCCTTCCGCCATCTTGACTCCTCTACAATTTCTACTTTTGCCCACAATGCCTAACATGTAATAAAAAGTACTAGACTTCAGGGGTACCTGGGTGGCTCAGTGTGGTAAGTGTCTGCCTTCAGTTCAAGTCATGATCCCTGGATCCTGGGACTGAGCCCCACATCAGGTTCCCTGCTCAGTGGGAGCCAGCTTCTCTCTCTCCTCCCCACTCATGCTTTCTTCTATCTCTGTCTCTCTCTCTTAAATACATAAATAAAATCTTTTTAAAAAGTAATAGACTTCAAAGAAGCAGGAAAATATAAATCATTGTCAAGAAAAGTTTTTAAAGGTGTTCAATAGGAAAACCCCTGAGATGAACAAGGTGTTAGAAATAAAAGACAAGGGCTATAAAGGAACCATGTCCAATGGGCTCAACATGAGATTGAAGACAATAGAAGAAAGTATTAGTGAACTTGAACATAAATCAGTTGAAATTATCCAACCTGAAGATAGCAGAAAAATTGTAATAAAAGATGCACAGAGTCTCATAGAATTGTGATAAATATGAAGTAGTTTGCAAATGGAATTCTAGAAAGTTTTCACAAATTGGGTGACAAGCAGAAACTCAGAAAACTCTATGCAGGATAAATACAAATAAAGTACATAAGGAACAACATAATTAAACTACAAATGAGTATCGAAGAGAAAAAGAGTGTCTTAAGCAGCAAGAGGCGAAAAACACATTACATTCAGGGAGATAGCAATATGAATTAAGTGAACTAATTTTCATTAGAAAAAAAGATGAGGAAATTGGAATTACATCTTCAAAGTGATAAAAGAATTCATAATTCTATGTCCCCCCCCAAAATATTCTTTAACAACAAGGATTTTAAAAGACCTTTTTCAATAAAGCCAAAACTGAGATAATTCATCCTAGAGATCTACACTACTAGAAATACTGAAGATTCAGGTGATAAAATGTAAGGGGGCAGACTGCTCTCGTTCCTTGATGTATTCCTCCCATTGCATGTCATAGTACTTACACAAGTTAGGTGCTTCGTAAATAATTTCTTATAACCCATGTTTGTAATTAATTAACAAATAAGAAGTAGTTTTGTACCAATTATCTGAATGACTGATAACTCATTTTCCAACTTTTATAATTTTTGTTTTTCTGACACAGTTCTGTTTTCCCTGGCTTTTGAATATTTTGTCTCACTTGTACTATGCAAAAATTTTACTAAAATTCAGTCCTATTTAGAAAGGGAATGAGATGTGTGGTATCCAAACAGAAATTCTGTTTTCCTTGAAGGATTTATGGTTTTATTTTATTACTGCCTGAAGCACCTAAGTAATTGCCTTTTGTTTCAAGGTGTTCCACATTATCATGGTGTACTTAAATACCCCTACCTTTCTTTTCTAGACAGTGCAATTTAAAAAATATTAGTATGCATTTTGTTATGATATGCTTTAAGCTATGGCCTGTAAAACAAGAATTATGGGAAATATTCTGCTACTGTGTGTTTTCTTTCCAGGAGAAAAATTTATTATCCCCCTAAACCTTCCTTTCTTTTTCTTAATTTTCTCAATTTCCAAAACTAGAGTACAAATTCCTCATGAATAGACTAGAATTCAGTTCTTGAAATCCCGCAGTACAAGTCCTTTTTATCTATAATGCATCACTGGGTTCTTCCCCTCTATTCTCCCTTTGGCTCCCTGCATTCCACTGAAATTCTTTTTATCAAGGTCACAGTGATTTTCATTTTACCAAATGCAGGGACTTTCTTTCTACCCTTGTTGTATTCCAACTCTTAGAACCAACAACACCCACCCTGTTATTGAGACTCTTTTTCTTCCAGTTTCTATGATACTACCTTTGCCTCATTTCCCCCCAGTTCATCACTTTCTAGGTATATAATTTCATTATCTATTATTTTGGTCATTTGTTGTAATGGTTGTATTTTCTTTATAATACATTGATGATATATCAATATAGTTCAAAATATTAATATATCTTTGAGTCACTATGAATAACTCAATGAGGTCATAGAGGGTTATTAGCTTATTGCCATTTTTAATCACTTCCAAAGGTTTTTTTATTCTATATATTCATAAGCAGGTTTGCATTAAATGAGAAAGGGGGAGAGAGCTCTTTCCTGTTTTGATCTCAGAAGTACATATGTTAACTTTGAAAATAATAGAAAAACAGTTTCCATTTTTCTAAGCTTTGCTAGTTTATATAGCACTGGTCACATCCAAAATAAAGCCATTAAGTGAAGAACTCTTAAATAAATTTAATAATTTCTTTAATACATTTAATAATACATTTTAATTTTTATCATGGTTATTTATTCAGAATTTTTTCCTTCTGGAGGCAATACTGGAAACTTTTCAGAAAATTATCTATATTACTATGATTTTCCAATTTATTAGTAGGTCCAGGAGAAGCAGTCTCTTAAAACTAATTCATATTTCTTCTTTTTCTCCTATTTTACGTCTGAAATTATTTTTTCTTTTACATTTGTCAGAGAGTTTATATTCTATCTTATGATGCCTTCTCCTCATTCCTACCCCTTTACACATGTGCAAAAGCAAAACAAGTACAATAGAAATAATAATTTTTAAATTTATGAATTGTGTTTCTGTCCTAAAACTTACAAATTAATTAGTTTTCTACTTTGATCCCATTTATTTCCATTCCAATACTCTCTGTTAACTACTTTTGTCTCTTCTGTACTCTTTATTTGAATAATTTATATTAATTTCTTCTTCTTTCTTCATAACAAAATGTCTTCTTTAAGACATGTCACTTTACATCTATGTATGCATTTGGCTGTCTATCTTAGAAGTTCTCATTTTTCTTTTCATTATATCTACAAATTTTATTAATGCATATTTTATTTTCTATTTAAACAAATCATTTCTTAGGGGATTTTTTTGAACTAAGTTTTTAAATTCTTAACTGTGTGTAGGGCTCTCTTCCTCTGAGAAACATTATTTTCCATTAATGTCTGGTACCTGCCAATCAGAGCTTCCCATTCATCCCTGACACCCTGTGCCTGGCTGTTCCCCTGCTGAGTCCACAGGTCTCATATGGTTTTGCTATACGTACATTTAATTTCCATCCTGCGTGGTTTTGCAGAAAACATAATTTGTAACTTCCTCTTTTTTCCCCATCCATTCTCCTTGATGTTTTGTATGATTTCTAGGAGAGCAATGGAAAGATATGTAACTAAACCACTGCTACTTTTTTTAGAGATTAAATTTGTAAAATATTTATAGTGACTTAATAAATCTGCTATGGCAGAAAGGATCCTCTCTCTGCCACAGTGTCTGCTCATTGAATATATGAATATACTTTTTATAGCATCTCATCTCTACTGAAGTTAAATTTAAATTAAACTTTTTCATCAACCAATCTAACTTTAAGTTAATTAGTGTTCAGGCATCCTGTGTCTATTCAAAGAATGTGTGATTAACATTTTAGAAGCTAAATTGAATTTATGTCTAGGGAATTGTACCAAGAGTTGTAGTTGGATTATAAAGTATTTTGCAGGATAATAATAAAAATAAAATGAATCCAAAGAAAAACAGTTAATTGTCTATTTGAATGTCTTCAATATTTAGAAAGCTAAGTAAATCACTAGGATAATCTATTTTTTATGGACATTAATTATTCATATGACCTAGTGAACTATTGTGTGACTTTTTTTGACGAGTTTGATCTGATTCATTTGTATGTACGATATGGTCAAACTAACTGGTGTCTCAGCTCTAAATAATGATCAATACACAAGATCTACTCTTATCCAAGTTACATGTAACCCATCTACATATAAACTTATTATTCGTCACTATTATACAGTCTCTCTTCCCTCTAACAAAATTGTCTCTAAATATTCTAGTGATAGATTTATATTAATGAGGGCTAATCTGTCTCATAATATTACATTGCATGCATTTTTCAAACTATCATATATCATTACTTTTAAAGTTGCTATATTCTGCTCGGTTAATTTCTAATACTATAGTTGGGATACAATTTTGAACACATCATATTGTTTTTTTATACTTTTTAAAAAAATATTTTTATTTATTTGACAGAGAGAAACACAGCCAGAGAGGGAACACAAGTAGGGGGAGTGAGAGAGGGAGAAGCAGGCTTCCTGCCGAGCAAGGAGCGTGATGTGGGACTCAATCCCCAGTCTCTGGGATCATGACCTGAGCCGAAAGCAGTCGCTTAACCAACTGAGCCACCCAGGCACCCCTGTTTTTTTATACTTTTATTTAAGAGTTTTGACTCAAATTTTCCATTGTTATTTGATTCGTAGTTTAAAGGCATTGAAAGGATTCTATTTCTGAGAGTAAGCTAAATACTTCTGTCAAAAATACTGTAGCAATTTTGTGGCTATTGTATTAATAATTTCTATGATACCTACATTAATGCATTTTTATGTAGTTCACCACCAGCCACAGAGACCAATTTCCTTACTAATAACTGAATTGTGATATACACAAAGCTTGATCTTTCCCTTCCTTCAGGTCTTAACTCAAATGCTATCTTCTTGGCAAGGTTTTCCTGACCCATCCTATTGAAAAATATACTTCCAATGTCCCCTACCCTGATTTATTTCATTCCATAGCATTTATCTTCCTGTGCTATATTTTACTTATTTATTTGCTTATGATCTGCCTCCCTTCGCTAGAATTTAAGTTTTATGATGTCAGAGATGTTATATGCCCTTGTTAATGCTCTAATCACTGCTACTAGAATAGTTCTAGAATGTCATCGTTCTCAAAAAATATCTGTTAAATAAACAAAAAACAAAACCCAGAATGAAATAGACATTATGTATATATAGAAAATGTCAAGGGTGTACAGGAAGTAATAGAGAATATTTAAAAAAACACATCTTTTATTATATTATGCAATATGGCATTTAATATTCTTGGTAAGATGTGCCAACAAAAGTTGGTCTGTGTAAGTTTCTGTGTTTCCACACAATATACAACCAATTGTATCTAAAATGTTAATCATTTGACAGAATCTTGAGACAAAAAAGAAGAATGAAGTTCTTAGTACTCTGGATTCATATTGACAATGAAGATATTAAATGATGAGCTGAGTATGTGCTATGAAGGGTGGGGACATAGCAAAAGCTAGAAAACTGAATAAGATATGCTAGTGAAGAGTTTGCTTCTCCATTTCCAGGCTTTGTGTCTCATTCAGACATCTTGACTGTGACTAGCTTCTCACTGCCAAGAACAATATAAGAGCTTGAAAAATGTAAGACAGCTCTGTCTCTATTGATTTTTCCCCCTGTTCTGGTATGCCTAGTTGTAAGTAAATGAAGACCCCCTGTATAATTGCTTTCTCTACCATTTAAGGTGCTCTTCAATGCTTAATGAAGCCTAGTGTTCCATTAAAACCGAGTAGGTAGGGGCATCACTACCAAAGCAGCGAATACTCAATCATAGCTCATTTTGGCCTTAGTGCCTGATGCAGGATGAAGGAAGTAGCAATATGCCAGGTGGAGATAAATTACTTAGCTGGCTGATTACATCAAATTGCTTCCAATATAATCAGCTGGGACACATTTACCAAACTGGCATTTCAAATCATTATAAGGAAGTTGAATTAATTGCCTAGTTATATGGCTTAATATTATGTGTTCAGTATATGTCTTTAGTAGGCACTTAAAATGTTAATTATTACATATGGAAGGAAAATAGAGTAAAATCATAGCTGATTTTTGTTTGTAATCTTAGACTTATTTTTACATTATAACTCTGGAATATTGTCCTAATTATGAAGTCTGTTAGTTATCAATGAATATTTTTGATTAACCTGAAATGTGTACAGAGGCATCAGCAGAGAAAATTGGGGAAAATAGACTGCACCCCACAACATTCAGCACCTGAAGTTCTTCATGTCATTCTCCATTTAGAGTCAATCAAAATCAGATTGCTGCTCATTTTACAATTTTCCTAGTTCTTCATTGCTATGTCTGCCAGCCCCTGGACCGCAATTCAGCGGTGTGGTGTCCTGTATACATTCTTCTTGATTAAAAGGCTTTATTGGTTGGTTGTGATGAGGTTTTACACAGTCCCTTGATCCACAGAGTTCACCGCCCTCCCATTTTCACATTTCATTACATATAGAAAATGAAACATGGGAAAGATTGGACCATAGTATACATCATTTTTCTAACCTTTGAAACCTGCAAATGACATGACAAATGGCAATAAAAATGCATTTTAAAACTTAATATAGTGCCATGGAAATTAATGTAAATGGTGAGTTCTGTGATTGTCTTCCTTTTCTATTTAAATGTTGACTACTATTACTTTGATTCCATAACAAAGATTTTTTATGCCTTTTTTTAAAAGCTGTGCTCAGAACTAAATGACTCTTTTTCTAGGGACTTTAAGACTCTGACAACATCAAAATTAAAAGTATAAAGAGTTGATGGAAACTTTTCTTTATCTTTTCAAAATAATTTGGCCAGAGAAGTCTTTAAAATTTCTCTCCTGGCACAGAAAAACACCTTCCAAACTGTTAACACTGGCTATGTCAGGAAGGATTTTTAAGTTGTGTCGGGTTTTCTGTTTTGTTTCGTTTTGTTTTTTTAAACCAGAAACATATTTTTGAAATTTAAAATACCTAACAACATAAGTTTGATCACAAAAAATAATGGAACTCTCATTTCAAAGAAGATAGTAAGCCCTTGGTTCTTATTTAGAATATTTATGGTTCTCTATATATTCATTGCCATAAGCTAGAAAATGCACTTATTCCACTGTATTTATTTCCTGGGTATTTTTATAGTAGACAGTTGCCTACTTTAATCCTACTGTCCATTATCCTACCATCCATTATCCTACTACCCTTCTCATTTGGGAAGAATTCCCTTGATTGAAGTGATCAGAGTTCTATCTTTTAATAAGAAAGTTCAAATATCCAGATGTCACATCTCCCTGACTCCCTAGAGTGCCATGATACTTAACTGGTGAAATTCTTCAGCTTTGACTTTGAATCTACAAAGATGCAGGTACTGTTAAAGATGTTGGCTGTATTACGTCTTTTAGAAGTGCTAAGAGTGTCATCCATCACATGAACTTGACTATCTTCCCTGATAGTTACCAAAACTTTTAGTGTATGCTTATTTCCTGGGACTGATTCTCCAGCTTTCCTATGCACTCTTGAACTAATCATTTATTAAGAAGAATATTTTCTTTCTTAAGTTCTCCAGAATTGGTGATGTTGCTTATAACAAAAGCTCTGGTGAAGACATTGGTATTCAGGAATAGATTGTTGACAATAGATGCTTAGAGAAGTAAGATTTTTTTGGATTGGTTATGGGCTAAAGAATGTGGATGGGGAGTGAAAATCTCCTGTAATTATGACAGGTAGAAATCTGGCAATGAAGGTACATAAGACATGAGGAATTCAAAACTGTAGGCTGGAATGGCTACTTATAATTACATGGAAAGAAAGAGAAAGAGAATAAAGCCTGTGTTTTCTGTTACAGTGGCCACTAGCCCCATATCACTAAACCTTAGATATTAAAAACTTAGTGCTTAGAAAAAAAGAGTGTAAAATATCTCCTTATTAATTTTTATACTGTTTTTATGTTGAAGTGATAATATTTGGGGTATACTGGGTTAAATACAATATAAAGATAATTGCATCCATTTAGTTTTTCCTTTTTAAAAGGTAGCTACCAGAAAACTTAAAATTACCTAAGTCTCATATTTCTGGCTCATGGGTTTTGGTATTGGTTAAGAAAGTGAAGACACAATAGGGTTGGCTATATGGGTGAGGTTCTGAAGGACTTCAAATATCCTCATTTTCCAATGCCACTAAACTCTTCTTGCCAGATAAAGAAACCCTCTCTTGTTTGGCCAAAACACTATAATTCCCTGCATAAGAGGATTACAATAGAAAATTAAGCCAGTTTGCAGCAAGGATAGGGAGGGCCTGAGGACCACAATAGGAACAATACTGGTCTACACTTCCTTGGAGTAAAGCGGGATCTTATCTTTTATCACTGTCAGGAGCTGATCTGCTCAGGTTTGGGGAAAACCCAACACTGAGTGGAAGGGAGAGGATTACTATTTTATGCATGTTTATTAGTGGATGTTAGTTTGTCCAGGAGACTAGGGGAGCATGTGTCTTGGCGGGCCAGGGTCTGAAGTACGGGGATTTAGTGAGAAAATCATTTGTAAAGACTATACTTAATTATTGGCATTTTCTTACAAAACTATTTTGGAAAACTGTATACTGTCAAAGTGCTTTTGTGTTAGCTTGTTCAAGCCCTGTTTAAAAGAAGAAGAGGAATAAGAAGGAGAAGGGGAAGAGGAAAAAGAGAAAGGAAGGAAGGAAGGAAGGAAGGAAGGAAGGAAGGAAGGAAGGAAAGATAGAAAGAAAGAGAGAAAGAAAGAAAGGAAAAAAAAAAGAAAAAATGAAGGCCAATTTCTTTCATATCCAATGCCCCATCCTTCATGGTCTTTAGGCTTCCAATTAGGAATCATATACCAACATGGTTCCTACAGGCTCAGAGACTTCAGAACATGGATATTTATTTCTGTAACTGTGTGGGAACATGAGTGAAGGTGGATTCTAAGTATGCTCAACAAAAGGGAGTAATATAATTTGAACTTGGGCTGAAGGTATCAGTATGAGCACATTGCCCAGAGATTACTGATTCAGTATCTTAATTCAGTCAGCTGACATGGGCCTAATTGTTTGCTTCCCTAAAGTCACTTGTGACTAGTCACCCACATAATAAACATTTCAGGGAATAGGTACACTGAGCCCAGTTAACTCTCAATATCACCCATCACCACTGCAGTCTGTTAGTAAGGAGGAGTTTATTGTAGTCAGAAAGTTGATGGAATTCTGACCAAAGTCTGCCTCTTGGTTGATCCAACGGACACCTATTCCCGAATTTTATAATTCCTGAAATTATTCTGTAAATTCCATTTCTGCTAAAATTAACCAGAGTCCCTCCCTCCCTTCCTTCCTCCTTCCTTTCTTCCTTCCTTCCTTCCTTCCTTCCTTCCTTCCTTCCTTCCTTCCTTCCTTTCTTCCTTCATTTCTTTCAAGATTTTATTTATTTATTTGACAAAGAGAAACACAGTCAGAGAGGGAACACAAGCAGAAGGAGTGAGAGAGGGAGAAGTAGACTTCCGTAGAGCAGGGAACCTAATGCAGGGCTTGATCTTGGGACTCCGGGATCACTACCTGAGCTGAAAGCAGAAACCTAACAACTGAGCCACCCAGGTGCCCCCAACCAGAGTCCCTTTCTATAGCTCACAACAGAACTCACTGGCTGATGTAGATTTATGGAGCTTAGTAATGTCTTCTGTTTATCAGGAGCAATACAGATATTGATAAGAACATATCTCTTAAGTTCAGCTTTGAAACTGAGCAGCTATGACTTTGTGCATATATCATATTCACTTGTAAAATTAGGATATTTGACTAAATTTTGAATTGTTTCCATGCCTAAAATTTGCAATACTTTAACCATAACGTAATCTACATGCAATAAATGTCTGAACACTAAATTTATATTTCACCCAATGATTTGACAGCTGCTACCCCAAATATTCATATGTCAACAGAACTAGAGTAATTGGCAAAGCCTGCTCTAAACCTGAGGTTATTTTCCTGCCAAGTGCTATATTCAACAAAGTTCTAAAATATAAAACTACTCTCACTAGCTTATCTCCTGAAAAAGCTCTCATTATTTTTTTCTAACCTTGTGTCTAGAGACTTTGTTGATTTAACAATCATTACAACTAAGCCAACTTCCTTAATCTGTAATATAATATAATATAATCTCCAGGAAAATGTGGAAGACAATAAAAAAGGAATAATTTTACAAATACATCACAACTGTGGTTAGTGCCCCAAAGTTTAATAGGGTACTGTGAGAACATATAATGAGGCCTCTGACAGGTAACTGCCTCTGAGAGAAGCAATGTATTTTTCAGAGCTACAATAAAGGTGGAATCTGGATTATATTAAGGCTGGTGGCTGATGGGCCCTGGGCTGTTCTCCAGTTGATATGTTTGATGAAGATCAAACTGACACACAGGGCAATGGATGGGGTGTCTGTCCACTGACATACTTTATTAATCCTCATTTACTCTTGGAGTTCTGGAGCCTTCGTTCTCAAAGCCTTTGGGTTCAGATTTCCTCCCCTCACCAACCCCAAATTAGGTGTTCACATCACTTGAGAAAGATAGTAATGAAAAGGCAAATCAATGCTTTCTAGTGGCCTCAAGCATCAAGAGATCTGCAAAGCTCTGCCTTACGATGAGGCAGCCTTTCTTCCTCTTGGTAGTTCCACTTTCTTTTAAACTTAGAGAATAAAAGTTTCCACCTGCAGGAAGTAAACTCAGAATTCTCCTTGAGAAACAGAGTCCCATAAAAAGTCACTATCTGCAAAGCAGAAAATAGATTTTCTTTTAGGCTAGTGTTCTCATTTTCTTTGCCACTTTAGTTTAATTTAGGTCCTGGGCATGAGTTTATTTTCACAGAGGTATTTATAGAGAGAAGAAGAGAGAGAGAGAAGTTTAAATTTGAATTTCTCCAGTGCCTTCAAGATACCAAGGCTCTCTCCAAGGAACATGAATGTATTTCCTTCATAGCGGCAGCTACCAAAACAAGCTGTCTGGAAGCCAGACTCCAAAGCAAGCAGATGCGACGTCCTTTACTCATCTAAGCCTCAATTCTCCAGTCTGTAAAATGTGGCAATAATACGATTCTGGTGAGGATTGAATCAAACATGTTTGTGAAGAGGCTGGTACCGGGCCTGGTCAATAGCTGGTCACTAGGTGTGTGCTCTTAGCACCGGCGTCATCATCATCATTTTTTAATAGTCAGTACCAGAATAGCAGTGCAAGTTTGGGCCACAGAAAGATAGGGAAAGGAGCACAGTGGCGTCATATAGGCAGCCTCTAAACATAATTTATATGATATCTATGCTCATCTACATTATTCATTTCTACCATTTTTATTGACTATGCCTCTTTGGATTAACCTTTATTTATTACATTACAAAGCAGCACATTAAAATGCTTGAGTAAGGTCTCTGGAGTCAGAATGCCTGGAATACAAATGCAGTCTCTACCATTTCAAGCTATGCCCTGTCAGACAGGTTACCTCTCTGAGCCTCTGTTTTACATCTTAAAAATAGGGTTACTAATAGTGTCTACCTCACAGAGTTGATGTGAGGATTAAATAAGATATGTAAAGTTTTCATGGCACCTAGCACAAGTTAAAGATTCAAGAAATGTTAATTCAATATAATTATATTACAGAGTATCATAGATTTGGCATTTTCTTCTCCCAAAATCAATAGTGTTCTTATTTCTTATCCTGTAAAGTCTGTTTAAGGATTTTGCTCAGTATGCTGTGAGTTGATAACATTTTCATTGAAAAAGTTGAGGCTGAAAGAAGCAGTCTTGCCAAATCTCAAATTTTCAGGATTGATTTAAGCAATTTTGTGATATCAGTCAGGGCTCAGTCAGAAAAATAAAGAAACTAACCCTGCTATTCCAAGCAGGAAGAAATTTAGTGCAGTGAACTAGTGACTTAAAAATACATAAGAAAGGCTGGAGGAGCAGCGATTGTGAAAAGCACTCACCAGTACTCAATATTGCTCACTTTTATTACCAGCCATGAGAGGGTTAGAAGGTTCCAGAAGTCACAGGAAATTTTCATGAATGATTCTCAGCTCACCAAAGCACCAGATGAACAATTGCCAGGGATCTGAAGGAGTTGCAAAGAATTGTATGTGTTGAAACTTCTTTCAAACATCGTGGCCTCTGCTTGGTGGACTCTAAACCGGAAGCCTGCTGGCAAAGGATTCTGGGATATGCATTTCCTAGACTCTCTGCCACTGTGATATCAGGGCAACAGGAGAAAAAAAGATACATGCCCGTTGTTCTTGGAAAACTAATATGCAAGCCACTCCTTTGGCCATGCAACATCAATTTGGACACTTCTACTTATATTTAAATTTGAAAACAACAACAAAAGTAACAGAATTTTTAAATTTAACATTGAAATTATTTCTTATTCAAACACAGGTGGGCTCACTCTTCTTATAAAGGAAAGATACCAAATTCCACCAGTTACTTTATCCAAAGCAGAGTGCTGTTTCTTATCCTTCTAGATTGGTCATGACAACTTTTGGATAAAATCTAATCTAAACAACAAATTTTAAAGTTATCCACTACCAAAATGCTTTATATAATACAGGAGGAGAAGGGAAAATATAATATAGGTAAATATACACAAGTATATTCATAGTGAATCAGGCAAGAAACTATGTCTGGGCACTATAGTGACTTTTGCACCTAGATAGGAACCAAATATTGATTGTAATAACTTTGTTTTTGTGGTAACTATTTTGTCACCATTGTGCTCAGTTGGCACGTCAGCTGCTTATAGTTCTTTACCTGGTGAGTTCCCACCTGCATTAACGTTGCTACAGTCCTCCAGCAGTGTCTCCTCCCATAGATGGAAGCAGTAAGAACATCCTAGAAAAATCCCTTCTGTTTGGTATGCCATCCCACTGTGTAGCAGAGATCTTATTTTTCCTTAATAATCAAGACCATTCACTCCAAACTGGTTAGTGAACCTCTTCTTTGCCTGTTAGTTTCTTGGCATCTCATCTTCCAGTTTCATAGAAATTTCATTTGTCCTGTGGTAGAAGCATTCCTCCCTTAGGACAGGGAGCTGAAGTTATTAGGACAGGGATTGGGACATTAAGAATGAAAGGAGCCACTCCCACTTATTTCCTTAGTTCCGGACCCTTACATTCTCATTATACTTCTAGGTGATTGGGTACCTGGTAAAACCCATGAATCCTCCAGGTATTAGTTTATTACCTCACTTATAGCACAGTAAATCAGTTCTTTGGTCAGAAACAAAGTTTCCTATGACAGAAACAATGGATCCTATGTTGGGAAGTCCCAGGTTGATGCTACTTGCAAAGTTTATGGGACTAGAAGGGAGAATCTATACCCATAGTGTCTATTCCACAGAGCTCAAACTGTTACCCTTAATATGATATAAAAATTCAATGTATCCATTTGCTACCTTGTGGCTGGCTGATGGTAGGGAATGTTGCAATACTGGGGACTCAGCCTTCCTCTCAGCCCTTGACAAACTGGGTACTCAGTAACAGTTTTCACTGGCTGGATTAACTTTAGAGGAAGTCCACTCATATACTCAGTAACAGTTTTCAGTGGCTGGATTAACTTTAGAGGAAGTCCACTCATATAGCTTAACTTTTGCATGACTTTCATTGGAACTACTTTGAATACTGTGCTTTTTAATTTATTGAGCAAACACTAGAGTGAGTTCTGAAAGACAGTGATTAACACGCACAGATCAAAATCATCTTGTCCATGTGATTACTGAGAGTTTCTTCTGTAGTGTATATCCTTTGTTGAGGCAGTATATGTAGGGGATACAAATATCCTTACACTAACCAATGACCTAGAATGACCTCTTCTGTTGATCTTTCATTTACCTCCTGCTCTGACTTCTTGGTCACCAATGTTCCAGTCATGCTCCTTCCATATTCATTGCTATTTAGTCAATCCATTAAAATCATCTATTAATTGGTATATATCCATCTATCTGGCCATTTCCGTGACCAGCAAAGTGAAACACTAAATGCACTGCTAAAAGTTCCATCTACCAGGAAGATATCTCTTTCTCAACCTTCTAGGACCCCAACTGAGTGGAGTCGTTCTGCTACAACCATGTAGTTCTGACAGGTTGCAAATCATTTTTTCTGTGTAAATTAGCCTTGAAATCTTTTCTTTCTCATAAAATTGGTTATAAGAAACTCTCCATGGGGCACCTGGGTCATGGGATGGAGCCCCACATTGGGCTCCCCGCTGAGCATTGAACCTGCTTGGGATTCTCTGTCCCTCTGCCCCTTCCCTCACCCACCCCCACCCCTGCCTGCAGCTCTCTCTCTTCACACACACACACACACACACACACAAAACAAACAAAAGAAAAGAAAAGAAAAGGAAGAAAGAAAAAGGATAAGAAAAGGAAAAAAAAAGAAACCCTATGAGGTCACAGGCATAGGCTGAGGGAGAGGTGGTGATGCTTGCTTACTGCTGAATCTAGAGGGGATTTTGTTCTCAGTGATAGATGAGTGCAAGGGATAGCAGTTTATCTTTTACTTTGGAGGGAATATATTAAGGTGACGAGGCCACTGGCACTTTAGAAACTTCACTGAGATAGAAGGGCCCAGAATTTTCATGGAGATCATTTGCCAACTTCTGGCACATTGCCTGCCATACCAAGGTATCTAGGATACGTGTTAATTTTTGTCAGCTGAATCCAAAGAGGCGGTCATCAGTTTAGTAAATTCTGAAAACCTATGGGTTGTTGATTAAGATTCCTGAGGAGAGGTAGAAAATTTAAATAACCCCCCCAAAAAAAGAAAATTTAAATAACCCTGGTAAGAAAAAAAGAAATACCAAAACCCCAAAACCCTAAACTGCCTATAGTAATCTTTTTAATCAGTTTAACTTTAAAGACTGGCTATAGGTTTTCCATTTGTGTGAATTAGTGCTTTAGAAAAACTGAAAATTGGGAGAAAAAGAAAGTGTTTTCATACCTAATAAGCAGATTTATAAAACAAAGCAGATGAATGAAAATGATATCTAAATGTAGGAGTATTATGTAAAAAAAAAAACAAGTAATCATGTAAAACAGTGAAAGGAAGCATGATAGGATCATAAGAACTTAAAAATGAATTTTATTTTATTTTATTTTTTTAAAGATTTCTATTTATTTATTTGACAGAGAGCAATCACAAGTAGGCAGAGAAGCAGGCAGAGAGAGAGGAGGAAGCAGGCTCCCCGCTGAGCAGAGAGTGATGGGCCTCCATCCCAGGACCCTGAGATCATGACCTGAGCCGAAGGCAGAGGCTTTAACCCACTGAGCCACCCAGGCGCCCTAAAAATGAATTTTAGAGAGATAATGAAGATGAAGCATGAGTACAGATAAGGAAAAAAAAGCAATGATTATATAGTATGCTAGGATAATCCATTTGTAAGTTGTTTTATGTACTGTAATTACTTTTCTTTTTTCAATTAACCACCATGAAAGGGAAATCTTCCCCAGTGCTGAAAAACATTTACAACTGGTATATAAGAAAAATAACATTTTGCTACAGTGCCAATGCTAGGAATATCATAGATTTTATTTGAAATTTAAATGTGCCTAATGTTCATCTTTGTGTAGATATTTAAAACTCACACATGCTGATTAATTATTTTCATTTTCATGGTTGCCATTGTTGTCAAAAAATTTTAAGTACTTCTCTTGAATCATTTACTATCATTCTCTCCTAGTAAAATCAGTCATTTCCATGCTGCTGTTACAGAGTAGAACAATACTACCGGTTTTTGAAACAGTTTTCTTTGCTTCAGCTGAAACACAATATATAAAAAACCTTATATTTTCCCCCAAATTTCTCCCAATTTTACATTATTTAATATTTTTTAGCACTTTAAATTTCACATTTGATTATTTTTATTTTATGGGATGAACATCTAACAGATTTTTAAAAATCAGAATATATTTCCAGATTCTTTAGTTTTACTGAGTCTAAAGTATTAGACGCTTAACTGACTGAGCCACCCTGGTGCCCAGAAATACACATTCTTTTTTTTTTTTTTAGGATTTTATTTATTTATTTGACAGAGAGAGATATCACAAGCAGGCAGAGAGGCAGGCAGACAGAGAGGAAGAAGCAGAGCAGAGAGCTCAATGCAGGCCTCGATCCCAGGACCCCAAGATCATGACCTGAGCCGAAGGCAGAGGCTTTAACCCACTGAGCCACCCAGGTGCCCGAAATACATATTCTTAATATTGCAATACTGGAGGGGAATTGAGAGAAGCACTGTTACAAGTATGTCGTAAGCATCTGCCATATAGTAGGATTAGCACCATGTTGACTACCGTACAAAGCATAAATGCTTGTTGCCTTCTGATAATTTATGGTCTAATTCATAAACTACTCGAAATCCCTCCTCATTTTATACATCTGTGAATTAAAAAGAATCTCACATCATTGTTTTATGATTTGTATTTTTAAAACATTATACTTCTAAGTATCTGTCCACATAAGAGTTAAATGGCAAGCATTTTATTGTTGGGTTTGTTTTGTTTTGTGTTGTGTTTCAGATTTCAGTTCTGCTATTTTATAAATCAGTTTTATCAAGATATAATTCACCTACCATAAAATCCAACCATTTAAATTATATAATTCAGTAGTTTTTAATATATTCACTGTTATCTAATTTTAGAACATTTCATCACCCCCTAAGAAACCCTGTTGCAATCATTACTCATTCTTCTTTTACCTCAGTCCTTAGGAATCACCATCTACTCTCTGTCTCTGTGGATTTGCTTGTTCTGTGCATTTCAGATATATGGAATCATACAATATATAGTCTGTTTCATCTAGTTTCATTCACTTACAATGATATTTTCAAGATTCATCCATCTTATAGCATGTATCAATACTTTACTCTCTTTGTAGACAAATAAGCCTGAATGGATATACCATAATTGTTTAGCCATTCCTTGGTTGACTGTTAATATAGATTATTTCCACAGTTTGGCTATTATGAATAATGCTGCCTTAAACATTCATGTACAAGTTTTTGTGCAGATGTATGTTTCCAAACTTCCTGGATACATACCCAGGAGTGGAATTGCTGTGTCATATGATAACACATATGTGTATAAATAAATTCCAACTTGCTTTAACAAAATAAAACATACACACAGGGGTTAAAAATTTTATGAATGTCTTTGTCACACTAAACTGGATTGGTATGCAAGTTATTATTGTTCACTATTATCTCTGATTGTTGGCAATTTTGCAACATTCCTGAATCATTTTATTCTCTGACCAGGCCACTTGAATTGTGGCCTAGAATTACCAATGAAAAGCCCTTCTGTGAGAAATACAAATCATTGCTCCTGGATTGACAGTGGGAGACATGTGAGCTTTAGCAGATGTGAAATTTTATAATAGCATCTGAGGATTCCCCTGCAAGTTATCTGCTTTGAGGCTAGAGACAGCTAAAACACATATGGTGAATCCCTACATTTCCTGAAGTTGCTTGAGTCTCAGAAAGCTAGCAGTGAACCTGAAAGTTAGAGACTTTTCCTGATATTTACTCTTCCAACATACCCAGTGGTTTTCCAAGTTTTGAATTCCTTGTATTAAATCTCTTCCTTCTTAGATTACTTGGAATCATGTTTTTTTTTTCTTATTGAAATCTGATATATTTATGCTGGAGGCATTATCACATACATATGTTTAAGTCCTATGGAATCAAAATTCTATCCACACAATTAAGAGATTTTTGTTTAATTTTTAAAGATTTATTTATTTATTTTAGAGACAGAGAAAGAGTTTGTGAGAGCAGGGGGGAAGGGGAGAGGCAGAACGAGAGCATCTTCAAGCAGATTCCACACTGAATGTGAAACCCAACTTGGGATTCCATCTCAGGACCCTGAGATCATGACCTGAGCCTAAGTTGAGAGTCAGATGCTTAACTGACTGAACTACCCAGGTGCCCCTAAGAGATTTTATGTTAAACATTAACTATTATAAGAAGCTTTCGCATGCTGCCATATCCCTTGTCTTGGCATTGCTGTAGCTTCATCCAGATTGTCTACAAAAGAAGGAAAGTTTTCTACTGGTGCTTTATGCTGAGGTTTCCCTCTTAGTGCCTGTGATATAATGAGCTCCACCACCTAGTTCTTGAAATATCACAGCTCGTAGAACTTTCTTCCTGCTTTCTTCACATGTCTATTCATGGACAATGTGTGGAACCTTCTCTGATTTGATATGGAAGGGCTCTGGTTACTTATGAGACTTTGTGGAAATGCATGAAGAGATAATATTCGTTTTTGGCTTTCACCTTTGAAAAAGGTCCTCGGAGAGCTTTTTTCCTGCTCATTTTGTTTTCAGCCAGTCCTCCAATTTCTTCTTTTATAATACTTTCTGGCACTACAACCAAGGTATGTACAGAAATACATTGATAAAGGTGTTGTTATCTAAAAATACACATGTAAAGACTATCATTTTCTGAGAACCAGCTATGTGCCAGATACTGTACGATAGATTTTACATAATACTAAGGGTATTTTTTAGTGTATCCTATGTTCAAGGCACTATGTTAAGGCATTTATAATCATTACCTTATTAAATCATTAAACACTTTGATGAAGTAAGTACTGTTAACCATTTATATTTACTGGTGGAAGAACAGAATTTATAACACGTTAAACAGTATTTCCATAGTCAAAAAGTTACTAGGTATTAGAGCTAGCTGTCAAACCCAGTCAGGTATATATGTCCTTGAAGCCCATATTTGTTTCACCAGTTGATTCTCTGATCTATATCTATGCATATAAGAAAGAAGTCTCTAGTCCTCTTTTGTATTAGTCCAACCTCTCTCCCATTGCCACAGGGTTATTTTCTTTATTTTTAAAGAATTTATTTATTTATTTATTTATTCATTCATTTATTTATTATTTATGAGAGAGAGAGAGCATGCACACATGAGTGGGGGAAGGGACAGAAGGGGAGGGAGAGAGAATCTCAAGCAGACTCCTTGTTGAAGGCTGAGCTCAACCCAAGGCTCAATCTCATGACTCTGAGATCATAACCTGAACCAAAACCAAGAGTTGGACCCTTAACCAACTGAGCCACCCAGGCACCTCATTTTGTTTTTTTCATGAGCAAATAATATATAGTCACATCTTGCTCATAATTTTTCAATGGTTCCCTGTCACTTACACTATGAAATCTCTCTCTTTTTTTAAAATCTCTACATGGTTCAAAAGGCACTTTTTGCTTTGATTCCTTGAACCTATTAAGTCTTAGTTCCTTCAATTTCCTCCAGTCTGTATCTTTCCCAACATTGTGTTTTTCCATCTGACTGGGGTGGTTATATGACTAACAAACTCCTAGTCATTCTTCAGGTCTTACCTCCAAGGATTACCTCCATGGATTCGATTTCTTCAGGAAGACTTGGGTAGAGTGTGGCCACTACTGGCATCACTCCTTGCACACTGGTGTCAGGACAGTAAGCTCCTGTCGTGGGCGTGTTGTGAAGATTAAGTAAGACTATCCTTGGAAGACACTCAACAGAAAGCTTTAAGTACTAAGCACTATCCAAATATAGAAAATAAGCACCTTGTAATTTTATGTATTTTTTATAACTTCTCATTTTTATTGTTCTACCTTTAATATTGTAAATTCCTTTATACAAGGTTTGTGCTTATGACCAGCAAAGATGCTGAGAATAGTCTAGGCCTGGCTTATTGGATAATATTTACCTGTTGCTGAGACTCTCTAGTTGGTCACCCAACTCAATTTGAAAAGTTTTTAGGTCCTAAAATGAAAATAATTTGTAATAATGATGTACATGTTGATTTGTATTTAAATAGTGTTATCAACTGGGAAGAATTAAAGTGAGTCAGCTGAGCATCTCTGATGATGACAGAACAATGATAGTTACAGTTGCTTGGCTACTTAAAAAGTGGGGGTGCTAGGCCTCCTTTTGAGAACAGCTTGACGAAGCCATACAAACTCTTTGCCTGCTCTATTGGCTGCTGGGGTTGCCGATGCAGCCGCCACCTCCCCACTGGCAAGAAGATGACAATACAGCGGTGACTCACAACCGATTATTTGGAAAGTTTGTACAGGGTGTCCTCAGTGAAAGCTAAGAATAAAGTAGTCTCATGTTCTTAAACTAAAATGAGTATACGTGAATGTGTCTTATCACTGTCATCCTCAAATAGAAAAGAACCCAAGATCTATGACCTGAGTAACATACTCAGACACTGTTAATGCCCTATCTTTTCATCTTTATAGCCACAAATTCTTAGCAATGTTCTTGTCCTGTATCGGGCATTGGGTGAAAATTTAAACCAAAAAAAAAAAAAAAAAAAAAAAAAAAAAAAAAAAAAAAAAAAAAAAAAAAAAAAAAAAAAAAAAGGAAAAAAAAGAAAGAAAGAGAGACACATACACATACACACACACACAGACGTACACAGAATGAAGGAAAGGTGGGAAGGAAGGAAGCCTGACAACAATCATTACTTTCCTGAAGAGGAAACCCTTAAAAACCTTACCCTTCTTCATGTATTTATTCACAGAACAAATATTTACTTTATGGCAAGAGTAGTTCAGCTTACTGTGTGCTTGGGGCCCTACCTTCATGGGGATACCAGTGAATAAACAGGAAACCAAATGAACTAGAAGACATCAAATAGTGATAAGATCTACATAAAAAATTAAACAGCATGATGGGCTGGGCAGTGCCTGGGGAATGGGTCGCTTTATATTAGGCGATCATGGGAGACTCTTTATTAGTGTGACTTACCACCTGCTAGTGTGCTTTTCTGGGTGAGTTCATACTGCACCAAGGGCTGTGCAAAACAAAAACAAAAGTAGCCAAAGACAATTGCCCTCAAAAATATTAGTGAAGTTTGGGAAGAACTGTGACCAATTTGGTCCCAGAGAACACAATCGGCTTCCTCTGTGCTGTCACTCACACCGTTCCCCCTTCCAACGTTCAGGCCTGGTCCAAATCCAGTCAAAACAGTTTTCCATCACAAGATTGGTTTATGAATGTGGCGATTGACGCTGCTGTCTGACTCCCTGCATCTGTCTCCGAGCAATGCTCCAGGCATGGAGACACATAAAACCAGTGAAATTCAGATTTGAAAATACCATCAGTATTATGTTCACTAAACACTCATTTTTATCACAGTGTTTTTTTTTATTGACAGATATGAAAAAGAGAATTATTTTTTATCACAACCAGATTTTAAAAAGAGTCAATGAGAAGGAAGTTCAAGGACCTGGGAGTACCAAGAAATTTTGTTCTGTGTTGACAGTAAATGAACTAGTCATTGAGAAAAACTAACAGAGTGTGGATTAAGTGGTCAACACAACCTGATGCAGCCAGCGAATCTGAGTCATTGACATCTAGGAGGGTGGTCATTAAGCCTCAACGTGCAGAGAACTAAACATTCTCTCTCTGAGCTTTTTACACAGGCTCACTGCAGAGGGCGCTACTCCATACAGGAGGCGAGGGCTTAGCTGATGTCCACAATCTCAAGGAAGGAAGAACAAGGTAACCAAGGTTTACTTGGGGCATTTGATGTGCTACTCTGGCAATGTGCTGGATACCATGTATTTATCTCCTCATTCCAGGTGCCCTTCCATTTCCGGGTGGACTACTTCACCAGGGCATCAACCTCTGCCTTCGGTAAATACCCCTCAGTTATGTTCAAGTTTTCTGCAGCTCTTATTGGGATACACACATGGAGGCTCCGGGGATGTAGTTACGTTTTATCCATACAGAAGAGCACTGTGCACATCCCCACAAAAGAATGCTAGATCATAAGGGGCTAGAGGTGCCTATTGACAGAATTTCCTTCTAGAAACTATATTTTGGAGATTGATAATCTTATAATGGAACCATATTCAAAATATTTGTACACAGCTTCTTTCACGGAAAACAAAACAAAACAAACAAAAAAAACAGAATAAAGAGTAAAGGAAGAAACAAAGGATTCTGCCATCTTGCCCCTGACTTATTTTTAAGCTTTTTATATGGTAAGATCAGCAAAGAAAAAATAATGTTAATAACTGTGAAGAGATGAAGGGAAGAGTCAAATACTGGAACACAGGTTGAGAGGCTTTGTGGCATACCTCCTTAGGCTAGGACATAAATTAAGCCATTCCCCAAGGGTTGCCTCACAGAACAGACTGTCTATTAAGGGAAGGTTTAGAGATCGTCTTATTTATTGTCTGAGATTTTGTAGTTTCTTTGTGTAACTAAAGCATATTGGACTTTTCCTCCCTATATTTGAACCAAGGTTATACAAGTGATATCAATTATATATTAGCCATTTACATCCTCATGAAATCTCTCAATATGACAAATTTGGAAGTGAATGATTATGTGAGGTATGTTTAGAGTAGTAAAGCCGTAACGGGAAATGTGAATTGCATTTTTGACATTTATCCATAAATTAATTACTCAACTACTTGTGCATAAGTGGAAATTGTTGAATTTTCTTCATGTCAGTCATTGACCAAAATCTTATTAATATTTAGATACATATCATTCAGGCATTATTTTCTTATTTTCTTATGTAGAGTATGCATCCAGAAATGAAATATAAACCTCCAGGGTAATTGAAAAACCACTACATTTTATAATTATCAGATAAAGTCTAAGGCAATAAATGTTGTCTTTAAAACACCTGGGAAAACATTATATCTGAAAATAAACTGTAAATTAAGCATGATTTTATTTTGTAGGACTTTGAAGCTATAAATCAATTTATACTTGCCTCTATTTATTTAACCTATTATTCCCTTACTTCCCTATTTCCAAGCAAGTGATAATAATAATCCCCCAGTATCTCATATGGGCTATTATGAAGATAAATGGCATAATATAGGTGAACATGTTTTGGGCTACTTGAAGAGGTATACAGAGACACCTGAAAGAGTCACTTAGAAAACCTAACAGTGTAGATGAAATGGTCAACAAGATTTTACGTATATAAAAGTGGTTAGTATTAATTGCTGTTGAGGAGCTAGAACATCAAGATAATAAGATTTTTATGCTTTCATGTAAATAAAATGTCAAAGATACAGTCAGTATATTGTCAGAAAAAAGGAATCAGTGATTAACCACATCCTCTGATTCAGATGATTCAAAATAAATGCTATTGACTTTTTCCTCTTGAGTTCATTATTTTTGATCATGCTGGTAAGTCCTCATGGGTCAACATTCACAGTATTTTTTTCTGGGCTGTTGCACCTAAACTCAGAAATATAGTCAGACCTTTTTACCTGTGTCACAACTATAAACAGTAAAGTCAGTGGCTATATAGAGTTACCAAATTATATTCTTCACATTAATTCCTAAAAGACATTGTGTTATTCCATCTTAATTGTGCTATTTTCAATCCACCATTTTACCTATAAAAAGATATGAATAATGATACAAGTTATCAGAAACAACAGATAATCCACTGATCCCTCTAGCAGAAAAAGCAGTTGTATGCAATGGGGACAGTTGTGGGAATTTGTAAAAACATGGCTGTAACTGCATTGAATTTATTTTTTTCTTGGCTTCAGTATATTATCGGAGAGGAGTCTCAGCGGGGTTCTCCAATCCCTTGGCTGAACTATGGTTATTCATGGGTTCAAGGTCATCAACAATCATAAAATGAATGCAGATTAATATGGGGAATTGAATTTAATTCTCATTACTCTGGAGAAATAGCACTGGGAATGGATGCTATGCCTGCTTGTCTAATAGATCCCTTCTATGCTCCCAAGGCACCTTGCCTACAGAAATATTTTCACTTGGATAAATAAATAAGCTAGGCAATGGCATGTATCCTTTTAAATGACCAAAAGCATCGATTGTGCATTTTTACTCCCAACAGCTAGAACAGTGGCTGAAATGAAATAGGTTCAGAATACAACATGTTTATGTGGATGAACGGATGCCTTGAAAAAAAATGACTCATTAACCATTTTAGGTCTCAACTTGGAAAAATACTATTCTTATGTTTTGAAGTCAGATAAAATTAGGAAAAGAGACCTGGAATGAAACTTGGGGGAAAAGGATAGAATTCAAATAGTCCTTGAAAGCACAGATGCTTTGTTGGGGAAGGAGACACCTTTCTAGGCTCTTCAGTTACTAATAAACAAAGCAAGTTCTCTGCCTCCTGTTTTTTGTTCCTAAAGGAAACTGGGGCAATTATTTGGGTCTTTTAAATCAGAGCTCTATTTCTGAATACTTGTTCTTTCCTTTGTCCCAAATCTCCATCTCTCTCTTTCTGTTTTGTTTTGTCTTGAATATGGTTAAAGCAGGATACCCTGCGGAGGAAATTAGTTGCCTCGATAAAAGATTATGTATCGTTCCTCAGGAAGTTACTCATAAAATAAAAAGAGGTGAGTGTGTCACTTGAGGTAAGATGTATCTGATCTTTAACCAGGAAGTAACTGACGTGTCCAGACCCTTCGTGAATCCACATACCACAAACCTTGGTCGGGAAAGGCTCCGCATCTCTTGCCCTGCACGTTGGTGTCTTTGGAACACAGGCAGCTGCTGCTCGTGGGGACAGAGGTTTCTGTGCTCTGCTGCTGGAGTTTGGGGCGGCAGTAGTACTTTTAAGGGTAGGGTTATTTAAGGGGTGAAGAATGCAAAAGGTGGAAACAAAGTTAACCAATTTCTCAACTTCCTTCTCTTAGGTATGCAGCAGTGTTGCCTAACAAAATCTCTTAGTAGAAATTTCAAAAAGTAGTTAAATGTTTTATTTTACTTTATTCGAATGAATTAAAAAACTCATAAAAAAAAAAAACCTCATAAAATAATGGGCGCCTGCATGGCTCAGTGGGTTAAGCCTTTGCCTTCGGCTCAGGTCATGATCTCAGGGTCCTGGGATCAATGCCCCGCCTGGGGCTCTCTGCTCAGCAGGAAGCCTGCTTCCTCTGCTCTCTCTGCCTGCCTCTCTGCCTCCCTGTCAAATAAATAAATAAAATCTTTAAAAAAAACCTCATAAAATAAAATACATGATTCAAGTTAATAATGTCAAGGGCAAGCTCAGGAAACAATACTAAATTCAAGAATTATGACCACACACCCAGAATTGCTTTTTGTGCTAATGTATGAGTCCAAGGCAGACAGACAAGCAAACAAAAACAAACAAAAAAGTTACTTCAACCAGGCCAACAATGTAAAAATTCTTTGAAATATTTGGTGAAATAAATGCCAAATCCCACCCTATAACCATTCTCAGACTTATTATGAAAATGTCTACTACATGGTGTTAAAATCCACCACACTAGAAAAGTGAAGGAAAACACGAAAGGTTTTCAAATTAGGCGTGATCAATGAAACAATACCCTGGACTTTAGCGGTGCTAAGAAAAGGGGATTCTTGAAGGTCTTGTTCTGTTTGGGAAAAGATTCATAAAACTTCTGTATTTCATATGTTATCCAAATATGGCACCAAAATAGTACATATATTATCTTGTTAAATAAAGTGAATTAGTTCATACATTGCCCTCAGAAAACCCAAGTATGAAGAATTTTGTCTTAAGCAAAGAACTCTTCTATCTTCTTTGACCAATTCTGTAATAGGTCTGAGAATCTCATGGGACGTGTATGAATGTTGGAGTTGGACTTTTGAAATAGTATCAAATCTTTAGATTGTGATGATAATTTGAGATTTCAATGTTTATCAATATTTGTAGAATCTATTATTTTTTTACAGGTGATGTTCAAAGTTGTTGCATGCATATTGCACAAAATTAATTGCAGAAAATGTTCATCATACATCCAAAATTTCCACTGGGATTAATGTAAATAATTGGATAATGTAGTTAAAACAATCTTTAAAATACCAACAATAAAAGAGTGAATTATGGTCTTTGACCAGAAATGAAAACGGTTTTAATCTTGTGCTACCTATAATTGTTTGGTATGAACTCTTGCTTGACACTGATAATGTTAAAAAATAAATAAGTAAACAAATAAGGTTAGATGCTTCAATTTCAGACAGTTTAAAATACACTATTTCAAAACTTAGAGGAAATCATTTTTTATTTTAAAAAACTTCATATAATATATGCAACAAAACAATTTCTTATAGGATATGAAGAAATTAAGGAAATGAAAATATTTGCATGACTATGAAGGAGAAGATCCATATACAGATAATACTGAAACTAATGTCTATAGATATTGTTGTCTAGCTATTATAAATTCAAAGTATGGTCTTGATGGGATAGGGTTGAGCAAACTGAGGCATATATTATGACTTTAAATTTTCTTTATAATATCTTAGCCTTGAAAGAAGTCAAAGAAACATATAGTTCTAGATGTTGCATTATGAAATAGTAAGAATTTGATATAATTATATATAATTGGTAATAAAAATTATAGAAATTAAATATTTTTGTCATAGCTTCTATGCAGTGTTATTTTTCAAGTATTATTCCCAAGATAATGTTCAAATATAGAATAATTCCAATTTTTCCAAAGCAAATAAATCCTATTTAAGCACTGTGATGATTTGACAAGGGTTTAATTAGGCATTACTATCAATAGAATACAAATTATTTGAGAACCTTGACTATAAAAATATAATGAGTAATTTTGCTGACATGGAAGTTAGAAAATTGCTATATGAAATAAAGATATAATAATTTATGATTTGTTTTGCTTTATTACTCACCCAAATATTTTCCTTCTTTCAAGAGAATAAACAAGCATGTGTCATATTTAAGTTTGTTCATTTTTGATATATTGCTGAATTTCAGTAATAAAACTTATTAAAGCTTAGTACATATTTTTCAATGTATTCATTATGAAGGGATGCTTGTCAAGGTAAAAAGGAAGACAAGGTTTCATTTAATAGCATGTAACTCTAATTTATTACTTTTAAATTTTTAATCTTATTGTATATGGACCTACATTTATCATGTTTTCCAGGTCTCACAAATGTTAGGTGTTAATTCTGATGGTGAGTCTTGCTCTGAAGGAAGAGGACATTTCTACTTGTACTAATCTTGTGAAGAAGCCAGATTATCAAAATATAATTTTCTATACGTTAAAAATATGACTCATAAAAACATAAAGTAAGCTCATGGCAAAAACATTCATGAGGTACTAAGCCAAGGGTTAAACTAGTTCAATGAAGTATAGGAAGGATGAAAGTGTGCATCATCACAGAAGAAAAAAAGTGCTGAAATGGCATTGCTAAATTAAATATAAAACTGTTTAATATCATCCAGGACCCTAAAACATAACCTTTGGGGTTACCTTTTCTGTTAGGCAGAAATCATTTGTATCTCAACTGAGTAAAAATCATTTGCAATTTAACAGTCTTCCAAAGGTTACATCTAACAGCACAGAGTCTGAAACTTCATCAATAATAAATAGTAAATCAAACAAAACTGAATCCTCTTAGAGAATCAGATAAGTTTTGAGTAGACTAGTGTTCTAGTATGTCATGGACAGGACATGAAGTCATCCTTTGTATCCCACATTTTGGATGTTTTTTCTTAGTAAGGAAAAGGAAATAAAATCTGGGAAATTCAGTCTTAAATTGGGGTGAATGAGGGACTTCTTTAACTGGAGCTTGGGCAGTGGGCCAGGACTCTTGATGAATACAAGTAGACTCAAAAACATGCTCTGTGGTAAGAGTAACGTGGCCTTGGCCATTTGGAGGCAAGTTGGAAACAAGGCCCTGAGGTGCCCTGGGGGACTGGGACTCTTTAAGGATGGGTCCATACTGGTAGACTCTAAAAGTAGCCTTATTTTATTGTGATTGTAACTTATTCTGTGTTTTGATAACCTTTCTGTATCTCCAGCCTTCAGTAAAATCCAGCCAGATGATAACCTCAACTTTAGCTGTGTTTCAGGAACATAAATGGTGGGTCTGTTCCATGACTGAGTGACCTACTCATATTAAGCATGGAAAAAAGGGGGAGGGGCAGTGTTTTTCCTAACGAGGCCAGCAGCAGCGGTGCAAGGCAAAAACTTCTTAACTAATATTTTGCATTAAATCCTTTTTTACTTCAAATATCTAGTGGTTTCTGTTTTTCTGACTATTTGATTATATTATTTCTATTATTAATGTTAGTTATAGTATTAGTATTATTAATATCCTCTGAAAAATTAGCTAGGAACCACAAAATCTAACAATATAATATTCCCATCTGAATTTTCCAATGCACTGCTTTAGTCCATTTCCCCACAGACTTCGTCCTTGATCCAGAAGCAAATATATAATGAATGATCAATAGTTATATGAACCTGTGTCTCGTTTAAATACACCACTATGGGTTTGTATCTATCATTGATCAATGGTTTAATGGGTGGAGGGAGATTTATTTCATTTGACACAGTCTAAGAAAGATCACTGATATTTTGGAGAACAGATTTCGAACAATTAGAAAAATGTGTAATCAATAAGAGAGTTCTTATGCCCCACATAAAGCAAATGTGTCAAGAAATATTGTGTGATTTACCTTTAATACATTATCTTTTTCCAGCTCTCTATTGATTACCTGTGACTTACAACAGTTTGAAGGAGAAAATAGACACCACACAGGTAACCTTGTTTCACAGCTTAAACAAGTAGAGTTTATTTCCAGTAGCTGGACTGCCTTGGTAAGAGGATCCTCGATCAATAGATTTAGCATTTAGAATTATAAATTCATAGAAAAAGGTATGACTGTGAGGGCTTAAAATGAAGGACTATATTTCCGAAAAGATAGATAAACAGGTGTGGAGTGAAATTATCTGGTTCAGCAATGCACTTAAAATGTACTAAGAGATCAATCTGGCTCGCCTTAGGGTCTCTCCATTTTGTTGTTGTTGTTGTTGTTGTTGTTCTTATTCTTTTCTCTCTTCAAGGACTTAATTCTATCTTAACATTGTCATATCTGCCTTTCCTCATTGTCTTCCCCTGTTAGAGTCTGGAAAAGACTGTCATTCAATTGTCACTTCCAGCTGCTTGTTTTTGCTGGCGAATAAGAGGCTCCCTATTACACGCTAACCGTGTGAGCTGAAAAAATGTCTTTTCCTTGAAAGTCTCTTGCCAACAGCCCATTTCAGCAGTTTCATTGGCTAGGTTGATGTCTTTACTAATAATGTGGAGTTTATAACCATAAACACGCGACCCAACATAAATAAGATTGATATCCAGGCAAGACATGTAGAACCAGTGCTTTTACGGTTATACCACTTGTGATGTCTGAGAATTCTATACACGAAAGAGTCTACTGCTTTCTGAAAGCTGAAAAAAGAAAATACAAAGAACTGTTGGAATGTAATCTGAAGAGTTGTTGACCAGAAGACATTAGGGTGAAATACAATTAACACTGCCTTTATAATGAGACCACTTGAGCTCACTCCCTGACTCCTTTATTCTTTTCTTTTTAAAAAGATTTTATTTATTTATTTGAGAGAAAGAAAGAATGAGCAGTGGGGAGGGGCAGAAAGAGAGAGAGAGAGAGAGCACAAATGCACAAGTAGGAGAAACAGCAGGCAGAGGCAGAAGCAGACTCCCGACTGAGCAGGAAGCTCTGTGTGGGACTTGATTCCAGGACCCTCAGATCATGACCTGAGCTGAAGGCAGATGCTTAACCTACTGAGCCACCCAGTCAGCCCCTGACTCCTTTATTCTAAGCATTAATTCATTTAATTCACCTCTCTTTCTCTCATTCTGTCTTTCTGTCAGTCTCTCTCTCTCTCTCTCTCTCTCTCTCTCTCTCACACACACACACACACACACACACACACACACTCATATCTGGGTTATATCAGGGGCCAGCCAGTTATGACTTGCAGGCCAAATTCAGCCTATCATCTATTTTTGTAAATAAAGTTTTATTGGAAAACAGCCATATATATTTGTTTACATTTTATCTATGCCTGCTTTTTCACTTCAAAAACAATTTAGCAGTTGTGACAGAGACCATATAGTTTCAAAGACTAAAATATTTACTATCTGGCTCTTTATAGAAAACATTTGCTGATCTCTGTCTTAGATTATAGCAGAATACCAAAAAATATTCGCCTCATCCATGTTAGTTTGAAAAATATGACAGAGCATCTAGTGCCTAGGTCTTGATTTCTAAACCATTCTCCAGTAAAAAGAAGCAGAGCTTCTCAGAGAAATAGTTGATTCTATGGCCGGGGCAGGAAGTATACGGGGTAAGCCTGGAGCATCATGTAGTGTCAAACAATAAAGATGTGGTTAAAAAAAAACCCACCAAAATAAACAATAATAAGAGCAGGCCAATGAAACACAGAGGTACTCCCGATGATGAAAACTGAATCATTTGAGTGAATGAATGAATAAACAAACAAACAAATAAATAACAGTCTTGGGTTATAACTCAAGGTCTAAAATAAATCTCCATGATTTCATACTGATATAAATAACTGACTGACTAAATAAATAATGGAGAAAAATAGAAAAATCTCCAGTAGGGAAGAATTTTAAATAATTTATGTAGATACTCTGTCCTAGAGGAGGTGTAATGTACCCATCCATTCTGTAAGTGTAGCTGTGCTAGTGACTTCCTTCACAGAGTACAGTATAGAAAAAGGGGGGAAAATAGGAGCTTTGTAGGAGAGAAATCTGACAAACACTACTGAAGGTCAATATCAACAGTGATTAAGTCAGATGGGTAGTATGCACCCTTGATATGATGGGCTGAGAATGGTACTTTGCCCTAGTGGTCTTAGGTCTAATCATGGGGAAAAGACTAGAAAAATCCCAAATGATGGGCATTCCGAAAGTATCTGACCAGTACTCCTCAAAATTCTTGAGGTCATCAAAAACAAGGGATAATTTGAGAAATTGTCACAGCCACAAGGAGGCTAAGAAGACAGAAGGACTGAATGTAATGCCATTTCCTGAATGGAATTCTGGAACAAAAAAAGACACAAGTAAAAACTAAAGAGATATGAATTAAAAATGGGATTCAGTTAATGGTAATGTATCAATATTGTTGCCACATCGATTGTAAAAACATGTCATACTAATTTAATAATAGGGGACACTAGGTTTGGGATAAATAGAACTCTCTGTTCTATTTTGGTCATTTTTCCATAAATCTAAAACTATTCTAAAGGAAAATTTCTATTTAAAGATTTGGGAGGAAACACTTGAAAAGTTACTGTATTTGATGGTCATATTTTACACATTTAATATAGAAAATATGTCATCATATGGATTTAGCAAAGCAGAATAAAATGAAAAGAAGTTCCAAATATTTTTATTCTATTGTAATAATTTACTGTACTATTTACTTGAAAAATTTAGCAGCTTTTGCATTTGTACTAATGGGCTCTGATCCTAAAAATACTAGAGAAATAAGAAACTCTATTTCAAGTAGAAAAGACAAAAATAGCAAGAAATAGCAGTCATGCTCTGCAATATAATAAAGTCATTCAGAGGTTCTATGTCAGTGCAGTACAAAAATGAGAAAAGGATACAGTTAAAGGGTAAAAATCTACTGGGGATATGTTTAATTCAAGTACTGTATTTTGGAAACTACCCAAAAGCAGTAAGAGATTTAGCACAACATCTGGGAAATTAGAGAGAACAGTACAATAGAATGGCAGTTCATTTGTACCTTGGAGGAAAAAAAAATCAGCATAATAAGAAGGAAAACAAGTTTTCCTATATGTATAAGAAAAAAAATACTGTAAGTCATAAATACATTGCCCAAAGAAATAACTATTTTCAGGTAACAAATGTATAGCTTATAATGCAAGGGCAATTTTTTTTTTGCCAGGAATAAATTCAAAATTGACACACAGTTCATTCTAAAGATTGCTAGAGTTAGCATGCTTTAAAAAGTTAAGCAAAAAAAAAAAAAAAAAAAAATCCAAAGCTGTCATCTGAAGCATTTCAAATCGACAACATGCTTAGTCTTTTTTTTTTTTTTTTTTTGAAGT
>PITA01017011.1:0-10100 GCA_004023965.1 Spilogale gracilis | reverse complement strand
AGACAGACCCTGAGTCCATCCTCAGGAAATATCTTTTTCAAAAACCTATTCAAGTGTAAGGAAGTAATGTAATCTTTTAGAAGACTATAATATTCCTTTCAAAGGGCATATTATTGTGAATATAATTAACCACAAATCAATGGTTTCTGTGGCTTTCCCTGATATAACAGAAAAAGCATTTAGAATTATCCCACCTGTACCAAGAAAGTAAGTTTTTTAAAAGAGATAGTCCTCAAACAAGTCAAGGTAATAAAGCAATTTAACTTATCAATTCCATGACACTGTTGGAGACTATCTATTAAATCAAATATAGTTATTAGCTATTGGTATTCTATGTTGACCCTTAAATATAGAAAATCATACAATGTGCTATTAGGAACTTAATTTTCAAAATAATTGTCAAAATCTGAGTATACTGATTAACTCCAAATTGAGCATACAAATTCTATACATGTTTGCATTATCCTGATGTCTATAGTTTGTTGTTGTTTTAAAGCAACTAGTATTTCATGAAGAATAAAACAACAAAGGTGAAACAGACCAATCCCTTTCCTCAATAGTTATGTTGTTTAACATGTTGGCTGAAGAGTAGGAATTAATTTTACTTATTCCAGTATAGCCTCAGCATAGATTAATCAAGTTTCATTTATTTAACAAATGTTTACTGATCATAAAATTTGCATCAGGTATTGTGGTAAAGCTCTGGGGATACAATTCTAAGTAACATGAAAAAGAAACTCTGTCTTTGTGGAGCCTATAATCCAATAGAAGAGACAGATATTAATTAAATAATCACATAAACAAATGTGAAATTGTTCTTGTAATAATTGATAGGAAGGACAAGTACACAGTGCTATGTGATATAGTCAGAGAAATGGAAAAAATCTCTGAGAGTCACACTTGAGATCAGATGTAAAGAGTAAGTAAAAGTCCATTAGAAAAAGAGAAGAGGGGAAATATCCCAGGTAGAAGGAAGAATATATGCTACTACATTCTGGTGGAAGTTAGTGTGGACCATGAAGGAGCTTTGGAAATGATAGTAAGAATTTTTGTCTTTATCTTAAGAGAGTAGGAAAGCATTACATTTTAACCGAAATGGCATAGCTGTTTTTGCACTTAAAAGATGTCATGCAATCTAATGTGATGAAATGGAGTTGACCCAGATCTAGGTACATTCGTTAAAGGATTATTACAGTATCAGGGAGTCTGTTTCTGAGAACTTGAGCCAAGATATTTTCCCTGGAGATTCTAAAAAATGGATAGATTTGCATGCCATTTAGGAAATAAAATGCGCTGGACTTGGTGATAAAAGAGAGAAAGAGAAACAGGTGTAAAGATTAGCTTCTAGATTTCTGGTTAGTTTGGTTTGATGGGTGTTGGAGCTACTCATTGAGACAGACTGCAAAAGAAGATTATTAAAGAGGAAAGATGATGTTAAACACGTGTTTATTTTGGGATGTTGACTTTAAGATACCACTGGGCAGTACACGAAGGGATGACCATAGTGGCACCTCCTGAGTGGCAGAATAAAGATCTCTGAAAATCTGCATCCCATAAAAATAATGAGAACACAGGCAATAATTCTCAAAATCAACTTTTTTAAAGCTCTGAGAGTTCACCAAAAGCTTACAACAATTATGCAGCTTTTATTCAAGAAAAATGGCTAAATCACAAGAACAATGAGCTCTGTGGCATTTTAACTTGCCTTACTCCAGCTGTCCACTAGGGGATTTGTAAAGATCCAACATATTCTTGGAAATTCAGAAAGACATGCTCAGACGCAAGGCTGCACTCATGCCCAGGGATGACTTGAGAAGCTCTGATCTCTCACCTTTGGCTGATACTGATGCTCTGCCCAAGAAAAAAGTAAAGACTAAGGCAGAGTTTTGAACTGTGTGATGGGACATTGTAGGCATAGCCTGACACACAGAGCCCAACTGTAAAGACCAGATGACTCACTGGTTCAAGGCTTTTAAGGAAATATCTTGTCTGATCATTAGCTGATCACTAAGTTAGTCAAGAAGAATCTTCATTGGAAGCACACAACAAAGAACTCAGGTTGAGTTAGTTTAAGCAAGTGACTAAATAAGCAACTTTTTTTTGGTGGAATTGTAAAGTGGTGCAGCCATTTTGGAAAACAGCTTGGCAGTTCCTAAAATTCTTTTTTTTTTTTTTTTAATATTTTATTTATTTGACAGAGAGAAACACAGCCAGAGAGGGAACACAACCAGGGGGAGTGAGAGAGGGAGAAGCAGGCTTCCCACCGAGCAGGGAGCCTGATGTGGGACTTGATCCTGAGTCTCCGGGATCATGACCTGAGCCGAAGGCAGTTGCTTAACCAACTGAGCCACCCAGGCGTCCCAGTTCCTAAAATTCTTAAACATAGAGCTACAATTAAGATCCAGCAACTGCACTCCTAGATCTATGTCCGAGAGAAATGGAAATCTGTTTACATAAAAAGTCACACATAAATATTCATAATAACATTATTCATAATAGCAAAAAAGTGGAAACAACATAAATATCCATCAACTGAAGAATGGATAAAAATATGATGTTTCTATATAAAGGAATATTATTTGTCCATAAAAGGGAATGAAGCACTGATACATGCTGCAACAAGGACGAATCTTGACATGTCGTGGAGTGTACAAAACCAGACACCAAACGTCACATAGTGTATACTTCTAGTTACATTAAATTTCCAGAACACGTGAATCTAGAGAGAGGAAAGATTGGTAGCTTCTAGGGGCATGGGGGGAAGTGGGAATAGGGAAGGACTGTTACTGAATGTGGTGTTTTCCTTTGGGGTGATGAAAATATGGAGGTGATGGCTGTACAAATGTGAGAATATTGTGAATATATCTAATTGTACACGTCAAGTGGATGAATTTTACCACATGTATAACAGAAGGCCATAAAATTGTTACAAAAAATGGAAAGGATGGAATGAGACACTTCAACGTTTGGTGTTTAGAGGAAAGATAATAAGTTGGGATGCAAGTTATAAAGTTTTCTTTAAGATTTTAATATATTAATAAATGGACAGTTTCATAATTGTCTTAGTCCATTTAGGCTGCTATAACAGAATCCTATAGACAAAATATATTTCTCACTCTTCTGGAATCTGGGAAGTTCAAGATCAAGGCTTCTTCTGACTGTGTCCTTATAAGGTGGAAGGCCAAAGGAGTTCTCTGGGGTCTCTTTTATAAGGGCACTAATTTCATTCATGAGAACTCCACCCTCATGATCTGATCAACTCCCAAATGTTGCACATCCAAATGACATCACATTGAGGGTTAGGACTTAAACAGGTGAATTTTGGGGACACATATTCCATCTGGAGCAATAATGAAGTTACAGAGTACAATTTTTTAAAAGAATATAAAAAAATAAAATAGGGGAGATAAGGGGCCCAAAAACTCGAAAAGGAAGTGGTTACAGAAAACATCTTGGAGACATTACATACACGTCTCTGGTTTACATTGCCTTAAAGCTATCATGTTAGAGAACATAACTATGTCAAAAGTTACTTTGAAACCAGGCAAAAAATAATAAGATAAAAGGAACTCACTAGGGAGATTAAAGCATATGGTCCTTTGCTGTTTCTTAAACTTCCAAACTTTTCAAAGGCATTTGGATAATAGAATAAAGCATGAAAACAGAGCAAAAACTAAAAGGAGCCATTTGCAGTAATTGAAATAGCCAAATGTAAAAGGCGAATTGTTTTTAAGGCACTGGTGCTGTGCTTTGAGAATGCTTCAAGGTTTTTCAAGAGATGCTGGAGAGGGGCACAGTTTATATGGATAAAGAAAAGAGAATTAAGTGAAAAAGAAACAACACTCATTTCCATGCACGCGGTACATTCAAACCACAACTCAGTTCTGAGGGCCAATTATTTACGTATATAAGAAAAGCTAAAAGAAGACCTTTTAAGTGTGTTCTTCTCTTTACGAGAAATATGCTGTAGCTACGAATCAGTCTCAGCATTGATCTTCATTGTCTTAAATACAGCGTTTCCATCTGCTTTGTCCACATTACACAGTCTTATTCAAAGTCATGTTCATACCAATACAATACCTTTTGGCCTGCTAACCTGCTGATATTTAAACAGTTGTCATCTTTGAATATTAATAGGAAAACCCTCTAAGAGGAAGACTGGGGAGTTGATAGGTGAATTCACTTTTGCACAGTGGATGAAAAGCTGATATGGTCCAGGGTAGGTCTTTAAAAGTAGCTGTTTGAGAGGTGGGATTAGGACAAAGAGAAAGAAGGGTGGCCTTTGAAATCAAGCTCATGAAGCTGAGTGGTTATATTATTAGCCTGTGTGTCGACGTTCTTATCTTAAATAGAGAATAGTAGCTTCTTTAGAGAGATACGGGAAATATTAAATAAAATGATGTTAGTAAATATTTCATGTGTCCCTAGAATGAAATTAGCTCTCAATCACTGTAGTTATCCTTATATCAGTTAGTATTGAATCTTATTTTATATCATAAGCAACAAAAAGCATCAGAAAAAAGTGACATTGTTGTGACATTATAACATGTCCAAATATTATTAAATAATTGTAATGAGTCTTGGCCAGCACAGTTTCATATCCTAGGAACTTTGTTCGTGTCCATATGAGAAAAGATGAACACATAATAATTTCTACTTAAATGTGGTACAGAGGTACAGTGCTTTCTTCCTTTTGCAATTAAAAAAAAAGAAAAATTCACCTCAAATGAAATCATGTAACAACTGGTAGAATGAGAAAAATGAACAAGAAAAAATGTCAAGTTCTTTTGAACCTTCTCTCTTTCCCAGAAGAAAAGTAGAATGGGGGAAAATGATTATTTTTTCAAATGACTCTATTTGCCACTCAAATACGAATAGCACCCAAATGCTGACAAGTATTTCATAGTTAGACACGATGTACTCTGGTCTTGCTATGCTACGAAGGAAAGATAGCTACAGAGTTGCATTGGTGCGAAGATTACAGCAAATTGTCATTAAGATAATTTTCATTCCTCCCTGCCAGCTCATAGGCGTCATGAGATCAGAATGTCTTATCCACCTATTAGTCTCCTAAGTGCACTATGCAATCTCTGGTACGCTACAATATTGAATAAATGTTGGTTCAATGAATGAAATATTCAGACTGGGTGTGCTGGAAACACAGCTGTCACCATGTTTCAGCAGGGAAGAACAGTCTGCCCTTACACTAGCAGACCCAAGGACTCTTCCGTATCTGATTGCTCTACCAGGCAAAAGCTTGATGAAGGTGATGGTGACAAAGGGGCAGAAGTTTAAGTACCTAGAGTTACAGAAGGTCTGTGTGTGTGCGCCCATTCATGCACAGGGTGGATAATGGACCCTGGGGTGTTAAGACAGAGCACCTAAAGAAACCATTCCTTTGGGGATTCTAGCTGGGATTGGATATGCTATTGAAACTTGGTGAGATATAAAAAGATGGGAGGCTTTCTGGCCAAGAAGCTGAAAACATTTTACGTAAAAGGAGTGAACTGGCAGATCTTAGTGCAATGGAGTTACATTATAGGTGCTTTGGGATGGATTTAGAACCTAACCCTTATAATGGCATTTAATGCCTAAGAGCATGAGCCTGATTCCTGTTCAAGGCCTCCAAAGGTACCAACAGATGGGAAGAGAGATGCAGGCAGTCAAGGTCAGCTCCACGTTGTTTCCAAGAATAGTATGCATGTCCATCTGCTCATGCAAGATTTAGATTAAAATCCAGTAAGCGTTCCCTACTGTGTGCCAGGTGACATTTTATCTTGTTACCTCCTCCCAGGAAACAATTTATTTATATTCATTAGGTTTGCAGAGGCTGATTTATTAAAACAGAATGGAGTAAATCCTTCAGGCAAACAGAAACATTTTATAATTCTCATCCATCATTTGTTCTCTATTAGGATTTGTATAGTTACCAAGTGAGGAGGCATAGTGCACGCACTTACTGCAGGCCAGATACTGAAGCAAACCGTCGACGCAGATTATCTCCTTTGATCCTCACAACAGTTTATTCTGTTGGTACAATTATAATCCAGATTTCACAGATGTGGAAACAGAGCAAGAGATGTTGTGCTTTAACCAAGGTCACACAGGTATTCAGCAATGGCTCTAGGATTCAAACTCTGTGAGCTGATTTCAAAGCAGGGACTCTTTAACTCTGGCCACACCATCACCATCATCCTGCACTAAGTCACTCACAACGGAAGGTTTCAACTTTTGTTCTAAGTTTAGTATAGTGCTCCTCAGATTTAATGCATTTTAATAATTAAGAATTACCATATGAGTGTATACCCCAAATCAAATTGTATAGATAATATAAGGGAATTCAAGGACAAGTTTTGCCTCACTAGCTGACTTTAGAACTTAACCCTGAGAAGCAAGTTCACTGTCATTTGCAAAATCACAGCCAGCCTGTGAAGCAAACACGATGTGAGTAGAAACCAGCCCTCCCTCATAGGGGGCTTGGATGTGCTAACTGCGGATAACTTACTTATTCACTTGGGCTCAGACATTGTTTAGGTACCATTAGTTTGCCTGCTGTATTACAGTTAGTATAGGAAATGTACAATATAAAATAAGTACCTAGAAATGTATTTTTATTAGCATTGCTTTTTCAGGTAAGCCTTAATCACTCTCCATTTATTCATTTATTTGTTCTTTTCCTCTGTCTCTCTCCCTTCTTCCCATCTATTCATAATGCATCCAGTGTGGAATGTTAGGTATGTGGACCAAACAAAATAAAACATAATCTAAACGTGCTCAGCTTATGCCCTTTAAACAAGTAGGGAGCAACCATATTTCTCAGTAGTGCCTCAGCTCTTAGAAACATATCAAATATTAATCAGTGGAACTAGGTATTATTTTGCCTAAAATCATAGAAAAATCTAAGATGCCTAGAATTATGTCTTGATAGTTACAGTTTAGAATTCTAATGGATAAAATTCTGGAAAAAGATGAGGATTAAAGAATCTCTTTTGAATTTGATAAATGCATTAGCTTGTCATCATGATAACTTTCTTTTATTGCTAGATAATAGAAATAATGTGTTTAGCTCTTAAAAATGTCCATCTTGGGGCACTTGAGTGGCTCAATAGGTTAGGCATCTGCCTTTGGTGCAGGTCATGATCCTAGGGTCCTGGGATGGAGGCCCATGTCAGGCTCCCTGTTGCTGGGAAGCCTGCATCTCTGTCTCCCTCTGCTTGCCAGTCCCCCTGCTTGTGCTTGCTCTCTCTGTCAAATAAATAAATAAATAAATAAATAAATAAATAAATAAATAAATAAATAAAATCTTCTAAAAAAAGTCCATCTGTTATCAACCAAGGAGATCAATTCAATTGTCTGTATTCTATTTTTATGTTTCCACATTTAAAATTTTCTGTGAGAGGGGCGCCTAGGTGACTCAGTTGGTTAAACAACTGCCTTCGGCTCAGGTCATGATCCTGGAGTCCTGGGATCGAGCCCCACATCGGGCTGCCTGCTTGGCAGAAAGCCTGCTTCTCCCTCTCTCACTCCCGCTGCTTGTGTTCCTTCTCTCACTGTGTTTCTCTCTGTCAAATAAATAAAATCTTAAAAAAAAAATTCTGTGAGAATTTAGTGAGAATTCCTGGATTTTAATTTCTAAATGTCACCATAATACAAATAGAATCAGACAGTTTGATGCCCAAATGCTCTTCTGCCCAAATGAAAACGTATAAGTCATGAATAATACCAGAATATGATTAAATGTACCCTTAGGAAGTAGAGAACTCAGGCCAATAAGATGAGGACAACCTATGTCTCATTCTGAAGGAAATACATTGATATTCCCTCCATGTAATAAAGTAATGCTCATCTGAGCAAGTCTGCTTGGATAAAGATATTGTCAAATTGTAGAAAGATATCCTATTTAATTAGTTTACATTTTATAATGAAGCTTGGAAATCTAGGAAAATCCAGGACAAAAAATGTATTACTCATGGTTTCCACAGAGATAAAAGAAAAATCACAATCATTGATAAGTCTATGAACAATTATATCAGCTTTTCTACCACAGAATACACTCAATTTTTAGTGATGATTTTTTATCAAATGGGCATTTTCTGACATAAAACATAAATTGTGAGGTAAGCAAGGTCATGGTAGGTTTTTTTAATGAAGATTTTATTTATTTATTTGAGAGAGAGAGAGAGAGCATGCATGAGTTGGGGGCAGAGGCAGAAGGAGAAGGATAAGCAGACTCCCTGCTGAGCAGGGATTTTTTTTTTTTCCACCCTGGGATCCTGATCTGAGCCAAAGGAAGATGCTTAACCTACTGAGCCACGCAGGCACCCCTGACGATTTTAAACATATACATGATGATAAAGGCCTGCAAATTTAATTTGAATGTTTCACCAAACCATCCAATAAAATTTGGAACCCAATGGAATGTTGCTTTTCCAGAGCTCCCTTTGAAAGGTGCAGACACAGAAGTTTGCCTATTCTTCATTTAGTAATTTTTGCATTTAATAAGCATGACAACTTACAGTTTGCAAGTTTGTTTTATGTTTCTTTTTGCTACTTCACTTCTCCAAGATTTGTGTAAATGCTTTCTAAACTGAACAACAGAATGTCTCAAAAGATAAACATCTGGAAAGGAAATATTAAAATCAATAAGAGGGAAAAAGATAAAAGTGAACACAGAAGTGGAAAACCTGCAGAGAGCATGAAGAAAAAATACATTAGTAAATGAGAAGAAAAATACAGATGTTCTTTAATTTACATAAATATTAACTTTCTAAATTAGCCAGGTAGTTAAACAATGTTGATAGTAATCTGAAGTCTCACATTTAAAGACAATGTCAACCTGAAACTGATGACAATTAGGTAATAGTATCCTTAATACATAGTATAATCCAAACCTAAATAAATCACACTGGAAAGATAAAGACTCAGAGAATATGAAAGCCAAATTATTGAAGCAGTGTATTTAAAGTCAAAAGTTCTTTCCTAACATGGAAGAAATTTCTGTGATCATTGAGTAGGTGATCCCAGAGGACTAGAAAACTACTAAAAAAGAAAAACGACCTGTCAGATGATAATTAAAATTACCTGCAGGCTAAGCATTGGTGATATACCACAATCTTTAGAATGCCATGGAGACATCTAGTAAAATACTTCTTCCTTCACAAAATATGTTTTTCAAAAGATTACTTGATAGTATTTTCCACGGAACTGTATTTCCAACTTTATACTGAAAATGAATAGATGAATGGCATTTCTTTATTTTTAAAATGTCTTGAAAGTCAACTTTATTGAATGTATTTCTTCACTAACCCAAGGAGTTAGGGGAGAAAAAAAATCAGACATGGGATGTAAATAATAACAAGTGAAGAAAATCTAACAAGTATAGAGATTGAAGGAAGATTGAAAGACAGAACTATAAATGCTGCGATTTTATCTCCACTTTTTCTCCTGAATGATGTTGAATGCAACAATTAACCTGGCACTCACCTCCACCCACACTTCCCATTGACTAAATGGGAGCTCTTCACAGAGCTACAATTATGAGCTGCATATAATGCAAAACTGTTAACTTGCTCATTCACCATCTCTCTTATTCTCTAAATATTTTATCTCATCTACTAATATGAAAGTTCCACTGACGTCAAATGTAGCTATTTTATATCTTAAGAGCTATAACATTTATATACGTCCTCTATGAAAATGATTAAAATATAACTTTCACACATATGAACCTTTGCCTTCTATAACGACTAGTCTGAATATAAGTGGCAATCACTATGTGCTAAGGCATTATGATGCTGAAAATCTACAGGAATGTTGTCCACATAAAGATTTGGGGTAAGGAGAAAAAGATGTCTCCAAACTGATAATGCAGTTTCTTTTTTTTTTTTTTTTTTTTTTTTTTTGATTTGATCAGGGTTTAATGGATGGGTGCACAAGAAGAAGGGAAGAATCGAAAGAAATACAGCAGCTCTGTAGTTTAGATAAACCAGACTCCTCTCAATTTCATTGAGCTGTAGCCAGACTATACCTGGTTATGGGCTTCCTTGAGAAGCAAGACCTTAAGTGGGAAATTAATTGATGAAATGAGTCTTTTATTATTA
>PITA01017010.1:0-44659 GCA_004023965.1 Spilogale gracilis | reverse complement strand
CTGGTATCTAGTAACAAGATTGAAGCAGTGATCAAAAACCTCCCCAAAAACAGGAGTCCAGGCCCAGATGAATTCCATGGGGAATTCTACCAAACATTCAAAGAAGAAATAACACCTATTCTCCTGAAGCTCTTTCAAAAAATAGAAACGGAAGGAAAACTTCCAGACTCTTTCTATGAAGCCAGCATCACTCTAATCCTGAAACCAGACAAAGACCCCATCAAAAAGGAAAACTTCAGACCAATATCGCTGATGAATACAGATGCCAAGATTCTCAACAAGATTCTTGCTCACAGGATCCAACAATACATTAAAAAGATTATCCACCATGACCAGGTGGGTTTTATCCCAGGGATGCAGGGGTGGTTCAACACTCGCAAAACTATCAACGTGATAGAACAAAACAATAAGAGAAGAGAGAAACACCACATGGTACTCTCAATTGATGCAGAAAAGGGTTTTGACAATATACAACATCCCTTCCTGATCAAAACCCTTCAAAGTATAGGGATAGAGGGAACATTTCTCTACTTCATAAAATCTATCTACGAAAAACCCACAGCGAATATCATCCTCAATGGGGAAAAACTGACAGCTTTTCCTCTGAGATCAGGAACAAGGCAAGGATGCCCACTCTCACCACTACTGTTCAACATAGTGTTAGAAGTCCTAGCAACAGCAATCAGACAACAGAAAGAAATAAAAGGTATTCTGATTGGCAAAGAGGAAGTCAAACTCTCTGGAGGGATGGGATATCCAGTGGTGGGTACTGGGGACACCTAAAGCATGGAGCACTGGGTGTGGGGAATGGGAAATGAATCTTGGAACTCTGGGGGAAAAAAAAATTAGTAACAATAAAAAAAATATTGAGGAAAGAGGTGGTACTGATTATAGCAACAATAGCCAGAGTTGGCTGTTTTTAAAGAAAAATATTAATAACAAGATCAAAATCATGTAAAGGATATAGTCATATTGGGGAAAGGGAACTCTGGGTAGATGCAGTAGCATATATGAAAGCCCTAATGTGGAAAATACTTGGAATATTCAGAATTATTTGTAAAGATATTGCAACTGAAAAGTATGAAATGGGAAAAAGTAGATTTAAAAATAGAGGTGTCAGCTCATAAAGAGATCTCATGATTAGTAACTTGATTCATTTTATTTTATATACAGTTTGGAGTTCACTGAGAGTTTATAAAAAATATGAAGCCACATTTTAAAAAGTTCATGTTAGCTTCCATATGCAAAAAGGATTGGAATGGGGAAAACAGATGCAGAGATAATTTATAAGACTGTTAGGATAGTCCAAGTGAGAAACAGTGGTGGCCTGGCTTGGAATGGTGGTCAGATGGTAAGATACAATTACCCATGGACTTCTCCTATTTCTTCCCACTTTGTATTGGCTTTTGTTCTGGATTTTCTTTTCAAATGTGTTTGTATAGCAGACAACTCTGAAGGATGGAAGTGGTGTCCTTTAGGACCGAGGGAAAGATTTGGTACCAAGAGTAAAAGATAAGTGCAACTTAAACAGAAAGAAAAAACTCTAGAGGTCTTCAAAGAATCCTTCTCAAATATTCAGCTGAGTAATGTTCAGTGCATGAATGTGAAGAAACTGATACAAGAGAGAGAAAGAGCCCCATGAAAAAACTGAAAGGAATAGTGCTTGATGCTCACAGATGAATGAGCATATTACCAGCTTCTATCAGCCAGACAAGAAATCTTCATTATTCCACAATGAGCAGAAATGATAGTCAATTGAAACTGAGCAAAAAATGAAACAGATAATAGAATTTGTGGACAGGGACACTATAAAACAGTTTGATAACTGTATTCTACGTTTTTTTATATTCCACATTTTTAAAAAAACTCTTCATTTACCTTGAGAGAGAGAAAGAGTGCACACACACATGAGTCGGGGGCAAAGAATCTTCAAGCAGACTCCCTGCTCAGCAGGAGCCCAACATAGGGCTCAATCCCACGACCCATGAGATCATGATCTGAGCCAAAACCAAGACTTGGTGACTCAATGTATTGAGCCACCCAGGTGCCTGGTATTCCACATTTTTGAGAAACTAGAATATATTTTGAACATGTAAAGACATGGAAATTATAAAAAAAAAATCCAAATTTAATTTTTTTAAAAGATTATTTATTTGACAGAGAGAAACCCAGTGAGAGAGGGAACACAAGCAGAGGGAGTGAGAGAGGGAGAAGCAGGCTTCCTGCTGAGCAGGGAGCCCGATGTGGGACTCGATCCCGGGTCTCCAGGATCATGACCTGAGCCGAAGGCAGTCGCTTAACCAACTGAGCCACCCAGGCGCCCCCCAAATTAATTTCTATAAAACATATTAAGTGAAAACTATACTGCATAAGATTGAGATGTTAGACATTACGGAATAAAAGATTAGTAGTGATGTTGAAAACATAGCAATAAACACACTCAAAATAACAAGAGAGAAAGAAAACATTTTAGAAAAAAATGAAAAGAGTTTCAGTGATGTGTGGGATAAAAGAAAGTGGCCAAATATTTGTGAATTGGAGTCCTCAGAAGGAGGAGATGGTAAAAATATTTAAAGAAATAATAACCACTTTCTCCAGAATTCATGACAACTATAAAACTACCAATCCAAGAAGCTCACCAAACCAAAACAAAGAGATTATGAAGAAAAAGGCAAAGAACAGCACTTCTCCTTTCCTCCTCTCCCAGCCCCCGGCAATCACATTCTACTTTCTGCTTGCCTATGAGTTTGACTATTTTAAATAGCTCATATAAGTGAAATCATGAAGCATTTGGCTTCTGTGACTGATTTGTTTTATTAGCAAAATGTCCTTCAGGTTTACCCATGTTGATGCAAATGACAAGGTTTCTTTATTTTCTAAAGCTGAATAACATTTCATTGTATTTATATATCACATTCTCTTTATTCATCCATCAATAGAGATTTAGATTGTTTCCATATGTTGGCTACTGTGATTAATATAGCAGTAGATATGGGAGTGCAGATACCTCCTCAAGATCCCTGATTTCGATGATTTTGGACATAACCAGAGTGGGACTGCTGGATCATACTGTACTTCTATTTTTAATTTTTTGAGGAACCGCCATACTATTTTCCCAATGGCTGCACCATTTTGCACTCCCACCAGCAGTGCACCAGTGTTATCTTTCCTCCACATCCTCACCAATACCTGCTCTTTCTTTTTCTCTCTCTTTTTCAAATGGTCATCCTAACAGGTGTGAGGTAATATATCACTGTGGTTTTGATTTGCATTCCCTTGATGCATAGTGAGATTAAGGATCTTTTCATATATCTTTCGGCCATTTGTACATTTTCTTTGGAAAATGTATACTGAAGTTCATTTAGTCTATTTCATTTCTCAGATATCATAAGACTCTGATTCCAGCACTATTAGAGCATTTATCATAGTAATTTACAAGGATTTGACAACATGAATCTTTATTTAAATTAAATTTACTTATCATACAGTGTATTATTAGTTTCAGGGGTAGAATTTAGTATTCATCAGTTGTATATACAGTGCTCATTACATCAAGTGCCCTCCTTAATGCCCATCACTCAGTTACCTCATCCCCGCACCCATCTCCTTTCCAGCAACCCTCAGTTTATTCCTTATAGTTAAGAGTCTCTAATGGTTTACCTCCTTCTGTTTTTTTCTTATTTGACTTGATGACATGAATCTTTTCTCATCCATGACCTCCTCAGGATCAGATTCTGTATCACAGGCACCTTTGTATTTCCAGTTCCTTGTTCATTGCCTGACACAAAGCAAGTGGCTAATAAAAATGTACTGAACTAAGGAATAAATAAAACTGATTATGAATGTGATTTGTGTGTACCTGAGGGTAACATGATATTATATATGATACTGATATTTTATTTCCTTAATATTCAGTAATACCTTAATAATGACCAGTGAAAACTTCATTTGCTTTGAGAATAACAAAATGATTACACACTACTTGACATTTTTTTCTGTTTTTTTTATTTAAAAACCTTGATTTGATAGCATTACTTTAAATATTCATATAAGTTGCTTTTAGAATTAAGTTTTATTTAACCAGTTGCATTAACTTTGCTGCCAGGTATCCTAAATTATGTGACAAGTTAATTTTAAACATAGAACTGTCAATCTTTCTAAATTAAGTTTAGGATCAAGGAGTGTGGGAAGGGTCAATCCAGTGGATTTGCTTTGAGGTAGGGAACTGCCTGTGGGGAACTAATTAAAGAAAAGAAGATTTTCAACCTCTTCCCCCCTCATTCTTCAACCCACTCCACATTAAGCTTGGGGCATCCTCATGTCTTTCATGGATAGTGTAATGAGCAGGGTTTTGAGACTTAAACCCTCTGTTCTAGTAGCATCTACTGACTGTGTGACCTTAAACAAAGTATTGAGACCTTCTGAACTGCAGTTACCACTTCTTAAAAGCAAGTAAGTTTCTCACAGTATTTTTTTTGAGAAAGGAATGTAATAGAGCATATAACATACACTGCATAAAATGGCACTCAAAAACAGAAATATATGCTTTAATTTTGTTTGATCTCCTTTAAAAAAAAGAAGTTAAATATTCCTGAAATAGATAAATTATTGATAAAAGATTAAAACTGTAAAAATCTCTACTTAAAATAGTCAAATGATCCAAATCCACCATAAGTTGTTCTAAAAAGTCTTTGGTTTAAATTAAAAGTAAATATATATATATATGTGAATTTTTTTACCACCTCCTCCCTCTGAGGACTCCAATTCATTTGAACATATATTGTTCAAATATATATATATATATATATATATTTATATATAATTATATATATATATTATATATATATATATAATTTTTTTTAGAAATCCAAAGTAGTACATATTGAGAATCATTTCATCAAGCACTCCCCAAAAAGACTGAAAAATAAGTTTCTCTGAATATAGTTCAGATACTGTATTTAAAAAAGTCCTTAAGTAAAAAAACTCAAATCGTCACCTTTAGTTCCCACTGAAAATTTGTACATTTAAATGAAGCAATTTCCTATTTTTACCATCTTTGTGAAGCGCAGAACTAGAAAAGCAAAAAGTAACAGCTTGTTTTTCCTTCAGAGAAAGCTTTAGCAATTTGCCTTACAGCCTTCAAGTAGCTGCCTGAAAGATGTTCCAGATGATATGTATGTTTGTGTGTACACATGAATATATGTGTGCATGCAATATGTATGCAAATATAAACACTATTTCATATACAATATTGCATTTATTTATTTATTTATTTTTACCTTAGAACACTAATACAGTGAGCTGGGCATGAAAAGCTGTAGTAATATGTTTAAAATGGTTTTCACAGTAGTTGATAAACTATCATTTTGGACTTAGCTGGGGAATTCTGACTCTAACATCTTCCAGGCAAAATTAAAAGCCTAGATTTTCTTTAATGCACACAACTGAGCTAACTGTTTAAGAATGAGTTTTCTTAGTCGATGCTAATTGACTTCCTATCAAGTAATAATATTTTAAAAACCTGCAAATGATCACTACATCTCAACACTTTTTTTCCGATAATTTTCATGTGTGGAAATTTGTTGGTAATCAGTCAGACAGAGCTTTCAACTTAAGGTTGGTGCTATAGGCTGTCCTGATTAGTATTCTGCTCCTCTTGTTGTTTAAAAATAGTTTATGCTCAAACATTCATTTTTGAATGAGGACTATGACAATTTAATTAAAGTTTAAACTCTAATAGCTGTTGAAGATCATACATAATCCAATTACTTTTTATTCAATTAATTTAATAGCAAACCACTTTGCAATAATTACTGCTAATCCTTTGATTTTTTTTTCTCAGCTGTTTATCAATGGCCTGTGAGATATCATAGAGAAAATCATATTGGGACATAATTGTCAGCAATCCCAGCTGGAATTAATGACTAAATAATATTTAATTACCATGAATTCTCTATCTCTACAATAGCTGGAAAAATAGCAATAATGTAGTAAAGAGACTTGCATTTAAGTTTGACTTTAAAGAGTTGGGATTTTTTGATTTAACAACACAACTAGTCCAACTTCAAGACCAGTGAAAATGGACTTAAAATAGTATACCAAGGTAAGGTGGTGTAACACCTAACACTTCACAGCTAGACAAATTGGGCAGGGAAAGCCAAGGAAAAAGCTTTCCCCACTCACATAGCACATTTTGAAATTTTATGTATATAAAAAAGGTACAGTCTTACTTTATTTCCTCTTTGTTTTATTTTTAATGAAATTCATAACAGTGTTTTGGGTCTAAGAGTAATTTTAAAAGTTATACCATGTACTAATAACCTATGTTAGATATTGATTTATTGATTCATTTCTTTCCACTCTCTATGTACATGTTTATGCATTATTTACAATGCTATCTTGCTTTTTTTGCTCTTTGTCAAAGATATTTATGCCATTAGATATTCTGCCACAATATTATCTTAATAGCCACATAAAATTTCATTTTACAGGTGATGATGTTACCAATCTTTTACTTTTGAACATTAGACTGTTTCAAACTGTTTTTATAGTCTTATAAAAAAAATCACCATTCCTCTGCATATGCATGCATTTGTGTGTATTGTTATATTTTTTCTTGAAGTTAGGACTATTGTATGAAAGACTGTATTTTAATACTTTTAACATATATTTAAAATTAACCTTTGGAAATATACCAAGGTACACTCCCATTGTACTGTATGAAAGGCCAAAGCTGTAAATACTAGTCATTAATTTTATGTCTAACAGTAATTTCTATTACTATATTCCATGACATTAGCATTAACACAATGACTATATTTGCTGTATCCCTAGTGCCGGATGCTTATATAACAGAAACAATTGAATTACATCTTTGTATTACATTATTTGGGGAAATATTTCTTCATAAATCTTAGGCTAAGTTTTGCTATAGTTAAAAAAACACTGAGCACCAAATCTTGAATGCTTACACAATATTTACTTCCGCTAAGTCTGTTCAATGGCCACTTCACTCCAGGGCTAGGCTGACAGAGCAATGCATATCTAGAATATTGTCAGGCTCATAACTGAAGAAAAAGACATCGAGATACCATGCCATGACTCTTAAGGCTTCCACTTGGAATCTTCATGTGACACTTGCCCACACATTCATGTCCAAAGTTAATAATCTCTCTAAGCCTCATATCTATGAGGCTATAAATGTAATTCTCCCATAGGGAAGGTCCAAATAGAATGAACAGTAAATATTTTGACAGTACTATAATCTAGCACATGTAGTTCCTAGAATCTGATAAAAACTTTACTATTATTACTTCAATATCTAAACCATTTAAATAAATGGATCCAATGGTTGACAGCTTATCAAATAGATCAACTGAATCGAAATGGTAATTAAGAAACAGTCCTGATGAAGTTTATTCTGTGATATGTATATAAATTAAGCATTTTCACAAAAATATATTGCAACTGCATTTCATTCTAAAAGAAAAGGGAATCAGAGGCACCTGGGTGGCTCAGTCAGTTAAGCATCTGTCTGCCTTCAGCTCAGGTCATTATCATAGAGTCCTGGGATAGAGGCCTACATGGGGCTCCCTGCGCAGCTGGAAGCCTACTTCTCCCCCCTCCTCTGCCCCTCCCTCCTGCTTATGCTCTGTCATTCTCTCAAATAAATAAAATCTATTAAAAAAGAGAATAAAAGAAAAGGGATCATTTTAACACTGTTTTATGTGGAATGCCTACATTGATTAAAAAATTTTTTAAAGTAATGAACCAAACCTAGACCATGCATATGTTAATACACACATATACATACACATATCATAGATATATGTATACATATTTTCTCATTCTAATATTCTGACTTTTAAAAAAAGAATGCTTTTCTACATCTATATATTCATTTATATATATATATTTATTTGAGAGATACAAAGAATTTACAAGAGTGGGGGTGGTAGTATTTCAAGCAAACTCTATGCCCAGGGCAGAGCCCTACATGGGGCTTATCTCACAAGACTGAAATCATGACCTGAGCAGAAACCAAGTGTCAGATACTAACTAACTAACTAAGCTACACAGGTGCAACTAATACATCTGACTTCTTAATGTAAATCTCATTTGCACCAATGACACTTTTAGTCTTCTGAAGTCTTAGTAGTAAGTAAATAAAAATATACATCACTTTTGAGGAAAGAACACTAGAAGAGAAAGAAAGTAAGAAAGAAGCCCTACTTCTGATGGTCAGAGATAAGGCTATTGAAAGAGGAATTGTAAGAGGATTAAGACGGGTCTAAAGTGGTTGTCTTACATGAATGAAACAAGACCATTCTCTTACACCAAACAAAAAGGCAAACTCGAAATGAATGAAAGATCTCAACCTGAGGCAGGAATCCATCAAAATCCTAGAAGAAAACATAGGCAGTAACCTCTTTGACATCAGCTACAGCAAATTCTTTCAAGACACGTCTCCAAAGGCAAAGGAGACAAAAGCAAAAATTAACTTTTGGGACTTCATCAAAATAAAAAAGCTTCTGTACAGCAAAGGAAATAGTCAATAAAACAAAGAGGCAGCCCACAGAAATGGAGAGGATATTTGCAAATGACACTGCAGACAAAGGGCTGGTATCCAAGATCTATAAAGAACTACTCAAACTCAACATCCAAAAAGAAGATGAACACAAAAAAAATGGGCAGGAGACATGAAGAAGCACTTCTCCATAGAAGACATACAAATGGCTAACAGACACATGAAAAAATGTTCATCATCACTAGCTATCAGGGAAATTCAAATCAAAACCACACTGAGATACCACCTTATACCAGATAGAATGGCCAAAATTAACAAGACAGGAAACAACCAGTGTTGGAGAGGCTGCAGAGAAAGTGGAACCCTCTTACACTGTTGGTGTGAATGCAAGTTGGTGCAGCCATTTTGGAAAACAGTGTGAAGATTCATTAAAAAATTAAAAATAGAGCTACCCTATGACCCTGCAATTGCACTACTGGGCGTTTACCCCAAAGATACAGATGTAGTGAAAAGAAGGGCCATATGTACCCCACTGTTCATTGCAACAATGGCCACAATCGCCAAACTGTGGAAAGAACCAAGGTGCCCTTCAACAGATGAATGGATAAAGATGTGGTACATATATACAATGGAATACTACGCCTCCATCAGAAACGATGAATATTCAACTTTTGTTGGAAGAGATTATGGTGAGTGAAATAAGCCAAGTAGAGAAAGTCAAATATCACAGGGTTTCACTTACTTGTGGTGCATAAGGGGTAATATAGAAGACAGTAGGAGAAGGAAAGTAAATGGGAAGTAGGGTAATTCAGGGAGAGAAACAAAACATGAGAGACTTTGGACTCAGAAACAAACAGAGGGTCTGGGAGGGAAGGGGGTGGGAGGATGGGAGAGCCTGGTGGTGGGTACTGAGGGCAAGTATTGCATGGAGCACTGGGTGTGGGACATAAAGAATGAATCTTGGAACACTGAAAAAATAAAATTAAATTTAAAAAAAAAGAAATTATAAAGTGGTTGTCTTACTATATTCTACTTAGAGGATGTTTTGATACCAAGCACAACTTTCTTAGCACTCCCCAAATAGAAGCCTTGATGGAAATTCTACTCTGCTGAATCAGGATCCATGAACACTATGATCTGTTTTCAATTACTACCAGCCTAGACAAATATAAGAAAATTAGTATTCAGCACCCAGATATAGCACTGATTTCCCCTCACATGAGGCTCTAAGCTACATATTTCCACATGATGATCATGTTTCTGACAAGAAAAGTCTATGTCTAATTGTTCTAAGAAATTCTAACACATGATAAACTACCTAAGGGAAAGAAGCTGGCAACTGAAGATTGAGAAGCTGAATCATGTAGAATAAAGAAGTGGTGACCACAGCATAACAAATAGAGAAATTCAATCACTATGCTGTACACCTCAAATTAATGTAATGTTGTGTCTTAACTACACCCACATAAAAAATTTTAAAAGAGGTGTGTAATATAGACATGACAGCAATCTAGTACGTTATTCTACTGAAGAAATAACTAATCTACATAGATACTATGTCATGGTTACCTTACCATGCTTTCTAAGAAAATAAATACCATTCTTAGACAAGCATATGTGAATTCCTTTAATTTACAACCAAAGACAGACTAGCTGGTCAGTATCAGGTTTAGACTAACTGGTTGACCAATAACAAAAGTGAGATTCCATCTTGCCAGTCACTGTTTTCTTATGTCACTCAATTCCAACATTTCTCATTCTTCTTAGACTACAAATTTCCTAACTTCAGAATTCTCTATGTCTACATTTTGATAAACTTGAAAACTCTGGAAACTTTGGGGGAAGGTTCCTGAACTTATTACTGTTCTTTAAAAGAAAAATTTAATCCATGCTAATGTCACTGCTGTGAAAGAATAAACTGAAGGTCTACATCATTATTTATGAAACCTGCTTCCATGAAATTCATGCTAGGTCAGACCAGAAATATTTACCTGAAATGTTATCATTTATCATTATTCTTTATTTCTAATGATATGTCATATTTGGGAAATACAGATGCAACACTAACCTTAATCACCCTCTGGCTCTTGATATAAGTAACAACATCATCCTTTTTCTTAAGTGGCTTCAAATATCCAATTTTTGATACAAGAATCAGTATAAAATAATAATGTTGACACATCATTTTCTATTTTATTTAAGCTAAGATTATAGCATTGAACATACTATTATTATTATTTTTGTATATTATTTCTAAAGACTTCTATTTGGGTGTGGTGGATATCTTAGTCTGTTCAGGCCACTAAAAAGAACAGCATAAACTGAGTAGCATATAAACAACAAAAATTTATTGTCACAGTTCTTGAGGCTGGAAGTTGCTATCAGGGTGCCAGGATGATACAATGAGCACACTCTTCTAGTTTGCAGACTTCTAGTTGTATCTGAGAGCCTTTTTAAGGATACTAATCCTATTCATAAAGGCTTACCCTCTTGACCTAATCACCTAACAAAGGCCCCACCTTCTAACACTACCACACTGGGTATTAGAATTTCAGCACATGAATATTGGGGGACCACATTCAGACTATGGCAGTGGATATATATAGTCATTATATAAGATCAAAATGTAGGTCCTTCATTGTTGTTGTTGAAAGAATATACTTTGTAAATACAACTTCTGAGCACTTTAAGAACATTATCTTATTTAATCATCAGAGTAAACGTTTGAATAAAATGTTTCTATTATTCTCATTTTTCAGATATGAAAATAAAATTGCAAATATTTAAATATTACTTTCAGCAGGACTAGGAGACAGTACTAAATCAGTCTGATGCTAGAAAGTGCTCTTAATAACTACATAACATCACTTTTTGTACATGTTAGGAGATTTTTATACTCAATCTGTTTTTTTTTCCATCCTCAGTGTATCCCGAGGACCTAAATGCACAAGTTCAAGAATTAGGTTTTAAACATATTACTTTCTAGGATCAATTACATACATGGTCTGAACATTGTGCACAATTGTAGCAAGTATTTTTTTTAAATATTTATTTATTTACTTGAGAGGGAGAGTGCAAGTGTGTGGCAGGGAGTGGGACAAAGGGAGAGGGAGAAAGAATCCTAAAGCAGATTCCCAGCTGAGTGCAGAGCCCAATGCATGGCTCAATCCCAAGACTGTGAGATCCTGACCTAAACTGAAATCAAGAGCCATCTGCTTAACTGACTGAGCCACCTAAGTGTCCTTCTATCAAATTTAAAGATTTATCAAGTTATTTTCGGAGGTACATGCACATTTATCAGGAGTGAAGGACTCCTGGAAAAAAAGCTCCTTTAGACTCAGTATAAATGATTTAAGAATAGAGATGTAAGTACCATTTCCAGGTGTATCATCTCATTTTCATGTTTCAAATATACACCAATAGCATTTTTGATACTGCAAATGGAAAGTAAAATTGCATGATGCAAATGGAAAGTGTAAGCTTTTGAAAGCAAAATTGTATGAATATTTAATCCATGATATTTGCTATCAGCTATGTGCTATAGGTCACCTCATTCAATCTTTTTGGGCTTCAATTCCCTTAACAAAATTATAATTAAAATACCTACATCAAAGATTATATTAAGGATTAAAGAAAAAAATTGAATTAAAAATTTAAAAATGTATATATAGACCCCTATGCATAGTAAGATATATGCATTAGTTTTTGCTCATTTTTAAAAATCTAATGGGCCACAGTGTGATTTTTCTATTGAAACATATCTTCATGCAGAAAGAAGTATGGCCAAGTACAATGACTTAATGTTAAATCTTTCTTTTATTTTAGTCTAACTGCCTCTCACTTTTCTGAAGCATTATGAATTTTAATTCAACTGCTGGGAAAGGCAAAAGCTTAGAAATTAACATTTTTCCCTGAATGGTGGGTCCAAGAAAGGATCATAGGCTTTTGGATTTTAATTACTTCCAACTATATTTAAGACATTTTAAAATAGGTTGCAAAGTGTCACTGACATATTAGTTTTGCCCACATGCAATGCCACTCTCTCAGTAAGAATCATTTAGTAATTTGTCCAAATGATTGCAGACTTTATAAAATGACTTGATTTGATCAATTAAACAGGAGTGGAAGTGACATGTGTCTTGGGCAGGAAATTTAAAGGCCAACTCAAATCACTTTTTAGGTTTTCCTCTGCAAAATTCCAGAAGAAAGATACTCATTTGTGCTGAGTTCTGCAAAAAAAGAAATATGCAACAGAGCATAAGCTAACCAATGACAGACATAGTAGAAAACAAATATTTGTTGTTTTAGTTTTTTTTACTATTTTGAGGTTACTGTTTAATATAGGACCATCTAACCTATTGACACAAAGATGTTATAGCAATTAAAAATAAAATTAATGTAAAATACAGAATATGGAATAGTTTTGAAGTACTGAAATTTAGATACTATTAAATATTTATCAGAGATGTCTACTAAAGTAGATGAAACTATCCTACACCTAAAAGCGCTGGAGAAAGAACAGCAAATAAAGCCAAAACCCAGCAGGACAAGAGAAATAATAAAGAGCAGAGCATAAATCAATGAAACAGAAACCAAAAGAACAGTAAAACAGATCAATGCAAAGAGGAGCTGGTTCTCTGAAAGAATTAATAAGACTGATACACCCCTGGCCAGACTTATGAAAAAAAGAAAAGAGAAAGGACCCAAATTAATAAAATCATGAATGAAAGAGGAGAGATCACAACCAACACCAAAAGAATACCAATAATTATAAGATCATATTAGGAACAATTATATGCTGACAAATTAGACAATCTAGATTAAATGGATGCATTCCTAGACACATATAACTATAAAAACTGAACCAGGAAAAAAAAAGAAACCTGAACACACCCATAACCAGCAAATAAATTGAGGAAATAATAAAAAATCTGCTAACAAACAAGGGCCCAGGGCCAGAACAGCTTCCCAGGGGAATTCTACCAAACATTCAAAGAAGAATTGATACCTATACTTCTGAAACTCTTCCAAAAAATAGATATGGAAGGAAAACTTTCAAACTCATTTTATGAGGCCACCATGACCTTGATCCCAAAACCAGACAAAGAGCTCACCAAAAAGAATTAGAGACCAATATCCCTGATGAACATGGATGCAAAAATTCTCATCATAATATTAGCCAATAGGTTCCAACAGTACATTAAAAGGATTATTCACCATGACCAAGTGGGATTTATTCCTGGGTAGCAAGAGTGATTTAACCTCTGCAAATCAATCAGTGTGATACAATACATTAATAAAAGAAAGGACAAGAGCCATATAATACTCTTAATAGATGCAGAAAAATTCATTTGACAAAGTACAGCATCCTTTCTTTATTAAAACTCTTCACAGTATAGGGATAGAGGGAACATACCTCAGAATCATAAATGCCTTCTATGAAAAACCCACAATGAATATCATTCTCAATGGGGGAACACTGAGAGCCTTTCTCTAACACCAGGAACATGGCAGGGATGTCCTACTATCATACTACTAGAAGTCCTAGCCTCAGCAATCAGACAAAAAAAAAAAAAAGAAAAAAAAAAAGAAAAAACAAATAAAGCATCCAAATCAGTAAAGAAGTCAAATTCTTACTCTTTGCAGATGATATGATACTTTATGTAGAAAACCCAAAATACTCCACCACAAACCTGCTAGAACTCATACAGGAATTCAGTAAAGTGGCAGGATATAAAATTAATGCACAGAAATCAGTTGTATTTCTATAAACCAACAAGACAGAAAAAAGAGAAATAAAGAAGTCGATCTCATTTACTGCAACCCAAACCATAAGATACCTAGGAATAAGTCTAATCAAAGAGGCAAAGAATCTGTACTCAGAAAACTACAGAATACTCATGAAAGAAATTGAGGAAGACACAAAGAAATGGAAAAACTTTCCATGCTTCCGGATTGGAAGAACAAATATTGTTAAAATGTCTGTGATTCTCAGAGCAATCCACACATTTAATGCAATCCCTATCAAAATATCATTAACTTTTTTTTTTTACAGAAATGGAACAAATAATCCTAAAATCTGTAATGAACCAGAAAAGACCCCAAAGCAGAGGAATGTTGAGAAAGAAAACCAAATCTGGTGGCATCACAATTCTGGACATCAAGCTCTATTACAAAGCTGTAATTATCAAGACAGTATGGTACTGGCACAAAAACAGACTTAAAGATCAATGAAACAGAATAGAGAACTCAGAAATAGACCCTCAACTCTGTGGTCAACTAATATTTGACAAAGCAGGAAAGAATATCCAATGGAAAAAAGTATCCTCAACAAATGGTGAAATTGGACAGCTACATGCAGAAAAATAAAACTGGACCATTTTCTTACACCATACACAAAATAGACTCAAAATAGATGAAAGATCTAAATATGAGAAAGGAATCCATCAAAACCCTCACGGAGAATATAGGCAGCAACCTCTTTGACCTCACCCACAGCAACTTCTTCCTAGACACATTGCCAAAGGCAAGGGAAGCAAGGCAAAAAAAATGAACTATTGGGATGTCATCAAGAACAAAAGCTTTTGCATAGCAAAGGAAAGTCAACAAAACAAAAAGATAACTGACAGAATGGGAGAAGGTACTTGCAAATGACACAACAGATAAAGGGCTAGTATCCCAAATGTATGAAAAGATTATCAAATTCAACACCCAAGGAACAAATAATCTAATCAAGAAATTAGCAGAACAGACATTTCCCCAAAGACATCCAAATGGCCAACAGACACATGAAAAAGTGCTCAATGTCACTTGGCATCAGTAAATAAAAAAATCAAAACCACAATGAGATACCACCTCATACCAGTCAGAATGGCTAAAATTAACAAGTTAGGAAACAATAGGTGTTGGCAAGGATGCAGAGAAAGAGGAACCCTCCTACAGTGTTGGTGGGAATGCAAGCTGGGGCAGCCACTCTGGAAAACAGTATGGAGGTTCCTCAAAAAGTTGAAAACAGAGGTACCCTAAAACCTAGCAATTGCACTACTGGGTATCTACGCTAGAGATATAAATGTAGTAATCCGAAGGGGCACCTGCACCCCACTGTTTACAGCAACAATGTCCATAACAGCTAAACTATGGAAATAGCACAGATGTCCATCAACAGATGAATGGATGAAGAAGATGTGGTATACATATACAATGGAATATTACACAGCCATCAAAAATAAAGCCATTTGCAATGACATGGATAAAATTAGAGGGTATTATGCTAAGCAAAATAAGTCATTCAGAGAAAGACAATTATGATATGATCTCACTGATACATGGAATTCAAGAAACAAGGCAGAGAATCACAGAGGAAGAGAGGAAAAAATGAAAGCAGACAAAACCAGAGAGGGAAACAAACCATAAGAGATTCAATCTCAGGAAACAAAGAGTTTCTGGAGTGGAGGGGCATCAGAGGAATGGGGTGGCTGGGCAATGGACATTGGGGAGGGTATGTGCTATGGTGACTGCTGTGTATTGTGTAAGACTGAAGAATCACAGACCTATAACCCTGAAACAAATAATGCATCATATGTTAATTAAAAAGAAGATAATATAGGCAAAATTAGTATACAGTGATAGAAATTAAAACAGTGGTGAGGTTCCACTCTATACCTACCGGAAAGGCTGAATAGATTTAATTATATTCTGATGATATTGATTGCCAGTGAAGATGCAGAGCAACTCATACATTGCTGGTGCATAATGGTACATCAACACACAAATACAATGAAAAAACATAAAACTGGTAAAATGTGACTGAATAAGGCTCGTGCGCTGCATTGGTCACAATGATCTGGTTCTGGTGCAAGACATTAACACTGGAAAGGCTGGATGAAGGGTGCAAAGTACCTCCCTGGACACCTAGTTATTTCCCCCCAATTTTTTAAAGTTTCAAAAAAATAAACCACTTGTAACCCTGGTGAGGTGTTGAGGACGTGGGTGTATACTAAGTTTGTGAAAATTCATGGAGCTAAATACTTAAGCTGTGTTCCTCTTCTGAGCATGTATTATGTAATGCTTCAATAAATAAGTTTTTATCAAAAAATCAAAAAATAAATAAAATAGATCATGTTGTATGACAGACAACCTTGAGGGTATCTGTTTAAATAAATAAATAATGCTATATATTTGGGTTGTGAATTTTTAATAAATATTTGTAAGGTACTTAAGGCTAGTTGAAACCTATTATTCTAAGCAGTATAAATACAACATTTATAATTATGCATTACTTAACTATTGAACAATTTACTGTGAGATAATTCAATGACTGGTTCATCAACATGTGGCATGAATCACCAAAACTGTAACTAAGTCAAGGCTAGATGTATTCCAGATAAAATATGCATTTTTATTATTTCTGCCTAATATATGTATCTTTACAAAAAAAAGACACACTTGAGTATGAGTCTTAGCTCTGCACTTGGTTACCAGCTGCATAATCCTATGAAATGTATTTCATTAGCTCTTCAATCTCCTTAACAAAACCGATCTTTCCAATAGAATTTGTTAGTACTTGTCAGCTTTTGGTATTTATTGTACTAAATTCTGTGTAATCGGCAGTAACTAAATCTAGTTCTTGTGTTGACCTTGCAGGACTTACAGTAGAAGAGACAGACAAAAAAATAAAGTAAATGAAAAAATATATAATTAAAATTGCATTCTTAAAAGATGGTTTTTAAGTCAAGATCTGACGGGTGAGAAGCATGGAAAGAAAAGTGTGGAATATTCCTTCAGGAAGATAAAAAAACATCTAAGAAGGCCCTCAGAAAGAAAAGACTCATGATGCTCTAGATAAAGAATAAGGGCACAGATGGCCTATGCATGGAAAAGATCATATGTATGGTATCTGAGAGGTAGTTAAAACCTTCATAAGCTAGGGGGCATCTGTATGGTTCATCTGGTTAAGCATCTGACTCTTGATTTCAGCTCAGGTCATGATCTCAGGGTTATGGGATCAGCCCCTGTCAGGCTCTGCACTCAGCACAGTCTCTGCTTGTCCCTCTCCCTCTGCTCCCCCATCCTTACTCATGTCCTCTTTCTCTTTATCTCTTAAATAAAAAATCTTAAACGGAATCTTCGTAAGCTATAACAAAGAGTTTGATTTTAGTCTAAATGCAATGGCATGCCATTAAAAGTGCTTAGTAGAAGGAAATGGTATCTTTAGATTTGTGGGGTTTTTAAACTACTTTGAGTAATGCATCAAAGAAGTTGATGGGGAGAAGGGTACACTGGCCAGTCTTTATCATATTACAAGGCACAAACACACACAATTTCAGTGGCAAATAATAAACACTTATTACTTGCTAATAGATCTCTGGACAGCTGAGTGGCTGTGCTTCTTCCTGCATATTGAGTTAAGATCCTCTGTACATCTGACACTCTTGGTGTGTGTAGGAGTATCAGGTATATGGGGCATGCATTTCCCATTGGTGGGTCCAAAAGCTCCCAGAGAGGTAAACGGAAACAAGTGATTTTACGTAAGGCATAGGCTTGCACCAGATCATTTCATACTATATTCCATTAGCCGAGGAATATCACATAGATAAGGCCAACATCAATGGTGTGGGTAAGTATACTCTATTCATAGAAGAGGGTAAAGAAAGGAGAGAGTCCATATGCAGAGTTTATCTAGGTGAGGCTAAGGTTTGTAGCTTATAATATTTAGAGAACAGAAATTCAAACTCTGCAAAAGAGCAAAAGTGAACAGTAATAAATCTACCATAATAATTCAAGTTAGAGGTGATAACGGTAAAAATGGGTATATCTGAAAGCAATGTTATCTTATATTTAATAACTTACTATACTCCAGGCAATATTTACGTACTTTACTTTTATTAATTCATCTGAGTCTCATAACTACCTATGATTAAATTTAAAAATTGAGATTTAGAGGGGCTAAGTAGTTTTTCCAGTATTATAGCTTATAAGTAGAAGAGCTACATTTTAAAGTCAAGCAGTCTCTGTAAAACTTGAAGTCATAACAACTGTCTAGGGATACTGTAAGCATTAAGTAAGTGAATTCAGTGTATACCACAGAGTAAATACTAAGCAAATGTTATCATTACTAATATTTAAGAAAAAGGAATGATGATTTGAAAAATATAATCGCTGACCTCAGTGATTTTGGATTTAAATGAGGCAAGGTGGTAATATATGGAGCATATTTAAAACATAAAAAAGAAAATACATCTAATTTTGGTCAGATAGGTATTATTTACTCTATGTGAGGAATAAAAACTTAAGGTCTCAAAAGCTTATGCAATGGGCTTCGAATCACAGTTTGTAAGTGCCAGATCTTTGATTTAACTTACCATAACCAGAATTCAAATTCAGGATTCTTTCTACAGCTTCCTGCTGGGAAATGTTTTACCACCAGAAGACAGTCACCAAAGAAGATAGAATAGAACACCCCACACTGCACAAATACATGCTGATACACAAAAACTTATTCACCTTATCTATCTCTCTACCATTCTAAGAAACACTTAAGAGTCAATATGCTATAAAAATATGTTCATAGGGGCGCCTGGGTGGCTCAGTTGGTTAAGCGACTGCTTTTGGCTCAGGTCATAATCCTGGAGACCCAGGATCAAGCCCCACATCAGGCTTCCCACTCGGCGGGAGGCCTGCTTCTCCCTCTCTCAGTCCCTGTGCTTGTGTTCCCTCTCTAGCTGTGTTTCTCTCTGTCAAATAAATAAATAAAATCTTTTAAAAAATATGTTTATGGAACGTAATTGGGTGGGATCTGTTGTGATTACTTAGCATGTCATGAAACAAGAAGGCCACACTACAAATGATGTTTATTCTATATAATGAGAATGATCCCAGTAATAATAACTGAAACAACAGATACCACCTCATCCTCCATCCACAAACGCTTCTCTGTAGATGATGATTCTTAAGTTTCTCTGAGCATACCAGGTAGAAAGCCCTGGTAGATGATTTACCACTCCCGCCTCTTCAGGACTGATCTCAGTTCACATGGTAGTAACTGTAATGGCTTCAAAACTCTGCCAGATTTTAAGTTCCTTAAAAGTAGCATTTGCATTTGTCTCACTCCACTTCTAGAAGAATGCTGGCTCAGAAATGTACTCAATAAATATTTCTTAAAATAAGTGAATTCAGGAATGAATGAATCCTTAGGCTCTTAGTCTGCAGATGTAAGATCAGTTGATGTAAGTGTAGGCTATATATTTATGCTTTGGATAGAAAACTATAGTGAGCACAGGTAGAAAGCAGAACAGTGTAGCTGAAAATGAGCAGCTCTGATACCTGAAATTGCCTGAATATGGTGTTTTCCTTCTTCCAACTCAGATGAAAATTTTCTAAACTTTTGAACTCCCTGATAGACTACAGATCAGTTCTTACATTTTATATTTGCCTGGGATGCCAGAGTATATACTAGAGATCATTCTGCCCAGATTTATTTCTTATAGATGATAATCAAATGAGAAAGTTTTGGTATCATTGTATGCATGGGTGGTTATAAAAAAAACGCAGATGGAAGGTATCATTGCTAGAAATGATGATGTCCTATTTAGAAAGGTATAGCAATTTATTAAAATAAATTTCTATTAGTGTGAGTTAAAAACATGTTTTATTCTTGCTAGAAAACGTAACACTGGAGTATTGTAGTCACACTTGTTGATTCCTTTAAGTTGGCACTTGGTCAATTGGGGTGAAAGAGAACATAGATACCTTAAGCAATATCATCTAGACCAGGGTGCCTGGGTTGCTCAGTACTTAAGCATCTGACTCTTGATTTTGGCTCAGGTCATGATCTCAGAAACCTAAGATCAAGCCCCATGTCAGGCTTCATGCTCAGCATGGAGTCTGCTTGAAGATTCTCTCCCTCTCCTTCTGCCCCTCCCCCAATTCATGCACACACACACACACACTCTCTCTCTCTTTAAAAATAAATTAATAAAATATTCAAAAAATATGTCACCGAGACCAAGGACACACTCTTGGCATTACATTTAGATATCAGACATTCACTTACTAACACCTTATTTTTTTAAATGACTCAAACACAATACAATTTTATTTCTACCTTATAAAATAATTCAAGGTGGCTCTTTTCCAGAGGGTGGCTCAGGGTCCCCAATTCCTTCTGGATTGTTGTCTCTACCTTGCATCATATTGGCATCTACTAGTACAAGGCAAAGTGGATGTTCAAGAGGAAAAGCAATTTATTAAATTCTTTGCCTAGAAGTAATTTCCATACTTTTTGTTCATATTATTTAATGAGAACCAATTACATAACCACATATAGATGGTATGTAATCTATTTTGGCTGCACCAACTTGCATTCACACCAACAGTGTAAGAGGGTTCCCGTTTCTCCGCAGCCTCTCCAACACTTGTTTCCTGTCTTGTTAATTTTGGCCATTCTGACTGGTGTAAGGTGGTATCTCAGTGTGGATTTGATTTGAATTTCTCTGATAGCTAGTGATGATGAACATTTTTTCATGTGTCTGTTAGCCATTCGTATGTCTTCTATGGAGAAGTGCTTCTTCATGTCTCCTGCCCATTTTTTTATGTGTTCATCTTCTTTTTGGATGTTGAGTTTGAGTAGTTCTTTATAGATCTTGGATATCAGCTCTTTGTCTGCAGTGTCATTTGCAAATATCCTCTCCTATTCCGTGGGTTGCCTCTTTGTTTTGTTGACTGTTTCCTTTGCTGTACAGAAGCTTTTTATTTTGATGAAGTCCCAAAAATTTTCGCTTTTATCTCCTTTGCCTTTGGAGACGTGTCTTGAAAGAATTTGCTGTAGCTGATGTCAAAGAGGTTACTGCCTATGTTTTCTTCTAGGATTTTGATGGATTCCTGCCTCCATTGAGGTCTTTCATCCATTTTGAGTTTGCCTTTGTATGTGGTGTAAGAATATGGTCTAGCTTCATTCTTCCATACATAGCTGTTTCTGACTACCTTTAATTCCTTGGGTGGGAAATGTGTACCTTTCTTCCTATCTGAAGAACACATCTATTCTACTCCTAAAGAAAATACCCCAAATTCTGATTAAGAATTTGCATTTTGGGCACCTGGGTGGCTCAGTGGGTTAAAGCCTCTGCCTTCAGCTCAGGTCATGATCTCAGGGTCCTGGGATCAAGGCCCACATCTGGCTCTCTGCTCAGCGGGGAGCCTGCTTCCTCCTCTCTCTCTGCCTCTCTGCCTACTTGTAATCTCTCTCTGTCAAATAAATAAATAAATAAATAAATAAATAAATAAATAAATAAATAAATAATCTTTAAAAAAAGGGAATTTGCATCTGGCTCAAAATTAAAATTAAGAACTGCATCTAGCTCAAAACTCAGTATCTTTTGGCAATATACAGTCATTTTCATGGTCCAGATGTGGCTTCTTAGTCTTCATTAGCCTGTTAACTAATTGCACCTGTCTTCCTCCATGACAAATATATAATGGTGGAAGAAAGGTAGACTATTATGTCAAAAATCCCTCAATAGGCACAATATTTTGGTCATATTCTGAATGGGTATTAAAATATCCCTTGTAACAGACTACAGATTATGCCTGTATTCCCCTTGAGAGAGATGCTCTTGTTATTCTTCTGCCTATGGTCCGTGGCTTCATCTCTAGAATTTCTTTCATTATCTATTTCCTTCATGCCATCATTTGAAGTAAATCTGGATAATTTCATGGGTCTTATCAATAGCAGGAACATATCATGGATTTACAGTGTCTCAGGATAATACAGTTTTGACTCTCCCGTGAGAAAAATAAAGCCACAGCAAGCAGAAATAAAAGGCATCCAAATCAGCAAAGAAGAAATAAAGTTTCACTCTTTGCAGATGACATGATCATATATATAAAAAACTAAAAAGGTTGACCAAAAACTGCTAAACGTGTACATTAATTCAGTGAAGTTGCAGGATACAAAAATCAATGTACAGAAATCAGTGCCATTTCTATATGCCAATAAAGAAGCAGAAAGAGAAGTCTAAAGAATCAATCCCATTTACAATTACACCAAAAACCATAATACCTAGGAATAAATCTAACCACAGAGGTAAAAGACCTGTATTCTGAAAACTCTAAAACACCAATGAAAGAAACTGGAGATGACACAATGAAATGGAAAAACAGTCCACACTCATGGGCTGGAAAAACAAACACTGTTTAAATGTCTATATTACGCAAAGTAATCTAAACACTTAATGCAATCCCTATCAAATTACCACCAGCATTTTTCACGGAGCTGGAACAAACCATGTTAAAATTTGTATGGAACCATAAAAGGCCCTGAATAGTCAAAGGAATCTTGTAAAAGAAAAGCATGGCTGGAGGCATCACAATTCCAGACTTCAAGCTGTATTACAAAGTCATAGTGATCAAAACAGTATGGTACTAGCACAAAAGCAGACACATAGATCAGTGGAACAGAACAGAAAACCTAGAAATGGACCCACAACTATATGGTCAACTAACCTTCGACAAGGCAGGAAAGACTATCCATGGAAAAAAGACAGTCTCTTCAACAAACGATGTTGGAAAAACTGGACAGCAACGTGCAAAATAATGAAAATGGAACATTTCCTTTCACAATACACAAAAATAAATTCAAAATGGATGAAAGACCTAAATGTGAGGCAGGAATCCATCAAATTCTTAGAAGAAGACAGGCAATAACCTCTTTGACATTGGCCATAGCAACTTCTTATTAGGTATGTCTCCTGAAGTATTTGAAACAAAAGCAAAAATGAACTATTGGAATTTTATGAAAAGCTTCTGCACAGCAAAGGAAACAGTCAACAAAACTAAAAAGCAGTCTACAGAATGGGAGAAGATATTTGCAAATAACATATCTGATAAAGGTTAGTATCCAAAATATATAAAGAACTTATCAAACTCAAGACCCAAAAAATTAATAATCCAATTAAAAATTGGCAAAAGACACAAGTAGACATTTTTTCAAAGAAGACACTCATGTGGCCAACAGACATGTGGCCAACAGACACATGAAAAGATGCTCAACGTCACTCATCATTAGGAAAATACAAATCAAAACTATGATGAGATATGACCTTATACCTGTTAGAATGCCTAAAATTAACAACACAAGAAACAACAGATGTTGGCAAGGATGTGGAGAAGGGTAACCTCTCACACTGTTGGTGGGAATGCAAACTGGTGCAGCCACTCTGGAAAACAGTATGGAGGTCCCTCAAAAAGTGAAAAATAGAATTATCCTACAATCCAGGAATTGCACTACTAGGTATTTATCCAAACAATACAAAAATACAAATTAGAAGGCATATATGCACTGTCATGTTTATAGAAGCATTATGCTGTCAAACTATGGAAAGAGCCTAAGTGTCCACTGACTGATGAATCAATAAAGAAGATGTGGTATGAACTGCAACATTACTTAGCCATCAAAAGAACGAAATCTTGCCATTTACAAAGATGTGGATGGAGCTAGAGTCTATTATGTTAAGTGAAATAAGTCAAAGAGAAATACCATATGATTTCACACTTGTGCACTTGTGGTAAGAACCAAGTAATGTATGGAAGTGCTGAATCACTATATTGTACACTTGAAATAAATATTAGACTGTATGTTAACAAACTGGATTTAAATAAGAACTTAAAAATAAAAGAATGCTGAGACAAAAGAATCATATTTACATTATTTAGAATTACAAAATCAATTAGAAAATTGTATCTCAGGTTTTTTTTTTTTTTTTTTTTAACAAACATATGTTTCACAAGCATGTGTGAATATATGTACATTGCTAGGGCTCTTTCCAGGGCTGCACAAAAGGTCCTGCCTAGGATGGTCTGAAATTTAAGCTTCATTTGTTCACGTAAGTGTACCTCTTAATAAAAGATATCCATCAACAGTGTCCAATCACATTTTCCTGTTCTTGGGATCAGATGAGAAGCTGGACTACATAAAGAATTTGAATTATCCAAATATGACCAATACCCCTTACTTAGTTTGAGAAGAATTTCCATGTGGATGTAAAGTGTGGATAATATGGGTCCTTCAACTAAGGAAAGAGCTAGGAAAGATGTAAGATAAGCCTTGCCCTGAATATATTTTTATCCAACCATGTGCTTTAGCAAATAAAAGGGCACGGCATTTGGACTGTTTGTAAAGCTACATTCCTGGCACTAATACAAGATTCCTTTTTTCAAAACACTCTGAGTTTCTGCAGAAGTTATTGATTTGTTTATTCTGGTGTTGATAAGCCATACAGCTCCGGAATTCAGAGCCACGTAGGATTATTTGCTTTTGAGAGTCCGTAAAGATATAATTGCTGCTACTTCTGATGTCACATTATTAAATAGCACTCTTCATATGTGGTGTCTTCCACCTCCTCTCCTCTACACTTTAATAGTCCCAGGAGGATAAATGTATATTTTACATTGATTTTGATCCAATGGCTTTTGCCCTGGGTAGTGTTAGATGGCTGGGTCACTGCAGCAATAATGTAGCAGGACTCCCCAAGTGGACCTTTCATCTACGTGTAACATAGAATCAATAATGTCTAAACAAAGACTGAGATGGCATTTTAATGTTTTCCAAAGAGCATTTAGACATCTGAGCTGTCTCAGAAGTGGTTTCAAGGTCCATTTCCAAAGTGGGGGCAAAGATGTTCTCTATGCCTTATTTATACCCTGAAAATATATCTTTCTAGGTAGTTAAGAAACAAATTTATCTAAAAGTAGGGCTGTAGGCTGTGTTATAAAACAATGTATCTATTTGCTATTATAAACTAAGACATGCCACTATTTTTGCAAGATAATATTCTTTAAATACAATATTAAATATATAAAATATATAATTTTTCACCACTGATTTTGAAATCTACTTCACTGAGATGCAGTAAACTAATAGCATATTTAATCAGTATTTCTTGTGCAGCATACCTTCAAAGTTTAAAACATGGGCTTTATTCAAATATTCAGTGACAGCTTTTATAATTTCTAAAGGGTTATTTATAAACCTGAATTACTCTCTGCTTTGCATTGCATAAAACCAGGTTGCATAGGAGGTAAAAAGCTTTAATTTACTTTTCATATGATAAAACAAAGGCAAATAATTTCCTTTGTTATCTATATTTCTAATTACTTAAAGAGAAATACTTTACACAGAAACCTCTTGAAGCCACTTTCATTTTGTCAGAACTAAAGACCTTAGTGATTAACGTAGCACCAGTTTCATCACTGGTTAGCAAATATCCTGTATTATACACAGGAACCTAGAAGGAACACTCAAACCTAGGAAGTACACTCAAAAGATGCTCAGAAAGTATTTCAAGCCAGTGACCTTTCACTGAGTAGGGTTAAACTGACAAATGCTATAAAAGGCAAAAAAAAAAAAACTCCTCTGAGAAGCCCTTCATTTCCGTCTGTGCAATCAAAAGACCCAATTAATGCTTTCACTCATGCAATATTTATAAGTTCTATGTAAGCAAGTCAGCTTGTTAAACTAACTTACCTCTGCCAAGCATATCACTACATCACAAGCCAGCGAATACATATAAATCGGCCAGCTACTCCTGTAAAGAATTACTGAATCAAATAATAACCTGGCATATTCCAAAGGAATCACTTCTCTCTTTTCATAAAGAAATGCTATGTGGACGTTACTATAATCCTTTAGTACTGCTATCTCACCCTGTTTATGAGACTTAAGATGAATTCCTAAGTCCCTAAGAATTTAAATTTCTAATGCCACCCAAAATCACCATACACTTGCCTCTCTCATACAATTAAGGACATCACATTCTTGAATGTTTACACACATTTTATCTTGCTGTCTATAAATTTTCTGCATTTGTAGAGATATTCCCACTTATATATTTTTTTTGTTTGTTTCGATTTTATTTATTTGACAGAGAGAAACACAGCCAGAGAGGGAACACAAGCAGGGGGAGTGAGAGAGGGAGAAGCAGGCTTCCCGGCTGAGCAGGGAGCCCGATGTGGGACTCGATCCCGGGTCTCCAGGATCATGACCTGAGCCGAAGGCAGTTGCTTAACCAACTGAGCCACCCAGGCGCCCCAGAGAGGGAGAAGCAGGCTTCCCGCTGAGCAGGGAGCCCGATGTGGGACTCGATCCCGGGTCTCCGGGATCATGACCTGAGCCGAAGGCAGTCGCTTAACCAACTGAGCCACCCAGGTGCCCTCCCACTTATATTTTAGAAAATTTTGAAAATAAAAAAAGACCAAAAATGTCACTTTTAAGCTTCTAGCACTTCAAAGCGCCTACTCTAATCTTAGCCAAGAATTTAGGGGGTGAAAATGTCTGTCTCAGTACTATTTTGGATAAACTGAATTAACATTTAATTTTAAATCATCCAGTTAGTTAGCATCTATCTACTATAACTCTTATGTTGTAGACACCAAAGTCTGATTAAGTGACCTGACTTAGCATGACTTTCCTGCCCATTCAAGAACAAGACTGAATTTTTGTAACGGAAAGTTTTTAGAACTATTTTTTGTTTTAGGAAATAATTGCCAAGATATCCCATAACTGATCTATCCATCAATATATATCCATCAATACGATTATACCTGCAATTTTGTGTTTGATACAGGTAACATAATTTTTGAGGGACTTGAAAAAATACTCTAGAGAATGATAATAGTGTTCACATGTCAGAATTCACTAAATAATCATACAATGTTTACAGGGAAACTAAGGGTAAAAGGAGCCAAAAGTTAATTTAAAGCACAATAACTGAAAGGTAGTCATGTTAGAATGAACTTCAGTGAGACTCAAAAACTTAGAGTATTCTGAGCATTGCAGGAAGAAAAGATTTGACTCAATAAAAGATAAAAGATTTGAAACTGTAGCTATGCAGCAACTTTTAAAGTTTCATAAATAATATTTGAATTTACAAATTATTTCAAATAAAATTAAAATTTAATAATATTTAGAAGTAAACCAAGAACGGAAAAAGAGAAAAAGGAAGAATTTGACAAAACCCTGCTTAGGTACCAATGGAGAGTAAATGTTCCTCACTTATAAAACTTCTATAAACCCTAACATTTCTTTTTTTTTTTTTAAAGATTTTATTCATTTATTTGACAGAGAGAGAGACAGTGAGAGCAGGAACGAAAGGAGGGGGAGTGACAGAGGGAGAAGCAGACTCCCCATCCAACAGGGAGCCTGATGCTGGGCTCCATCCCAGGACCCTGGGATCATGACCTGAGCCGCAGGCAGACGCCCAACAACCAAACCACCCAGGGGCTCCAACCTTAACATTTCTATACTATCAAATGGTGTTATGCAATAAGTAGTTGCAATGTATGTAAAAGAGCTATGGTTCAAGGAATATGTTTTCCACTTTCTTTTTAAGATTTTATTTATTTATTTGAAAAAGAGAAACACAGCTAGTGAGGGAACATAAGCAGGGGGAGTGAGAGAGGGAGAAGCAGGCTTCCTGCTGAGCAAGGAGCCTGATGTGGGGCTCAAACTCTGGACTCCAGGATCATGACCTTAGCTGAAGGCAGATGCTTAACGACTGAGCCACCCAGGGGCCTGTTTTTCACTTTCTACACTATTTTAATTGGAGAATAGAACTGGGAAACTTCCAAAGAGTGCACTCATTGACAAACACAGTGGGTGAGCAATGACTTTCTATTTCAGGGTTATGCTATGTATCATCAATTAGTATCTAGAGCTCATACATACTTGAGAACAAACAACATGGATGCATGGAGTACATATCCATATACCTGGGAGTAAAAACAGCAATAGCAAAACCAGCTCAAAAATATGAAGCGACACTGTTTAATGCACAGAATTTAATCTAGATCCTAGTTTATTCTTATCTTCATTAAATTTGCCTGTTAAAGACCTGTCCTAGCCAGAAGAGCTTTGAAATTATAAGTTGGTACAAAACTACTGGCAGAGGATAGGTGGATCATATGAGTCAAAAATCTGTGCTAATTTTCTTGTTTATGAGAATGCTTGTAAAATCATGGTAAGGTAAGTATCACAAAGTGTGTGGGGTCCACATGTTATTCTTGGATAAAAAGATGCACCTAACTGGCACAGAAAGTCTTCTTTCTAAAGAAATTGATAAATAAGTTGAAAAAAAAAAAAAAAAAAAGACCAGTCCTAGTTGATCACCAAACTGTAGGGTTTACTAAACAATTTCATCATGATCCAGGGGTTGCTGTTCTTGGCCAAATTAAGCAGTGTCAGTCAGAAGGGAAACAGGCAGAAACTGTTGATCTTTTTTAGATTTGTCAATGTATTATAATTTTTTGTCTTCTGTGGATGATCCAGGAAGAAATTAAGCATTTGGGAAAAAAAATAAAGAAAATTTTTGCATCTGATTTAGAAAAATGTATATGGCTGTAATTCTGTCACAATACTGGATTATGTCAAGAGTTTTATTTATATATTTGAGAGAGAGAGAGAGAGAGAGAGAGAGAGAGAGAAAATGAGAGAGAGAACATGACAGGAGGGGTAGGGATACAGGGAGAGGGAAAAGCAGACTCCCCCCTGAGCAGGGAGCATGTGCGGGGCTAGATCCCAGGACCCTGTGATCATGACCTGAATTTCAGAAGCTTAACTGACTGAGCCACCCAGGTGTCCCAAGAATTTTATTTTGGGATTAAATATGCTAATGATCTTGAAGGTATCAGAATACTATGGAATGCTTTCTAAAGTGTCTCCAGAGAGTTTACAGAATATGAAATTATGATATTGACTATGTTGAGCAAGAAACTATTCTTCCTTGAACACAGTGTTTGATTGGCAGGTCAAACAGAAAAATCATGAAAATGTGATATCATGTAGCTACAGAACACTGACAAGATACTTCTAATAGTGCAAATTATAAGGAAAATAGTGTAGCATAAATAGCTTTCCCCACATGATACTGTTTGTTCTATCATGTGAAATTTGGCCCTTACAAATCTAACAGTTTGGGGAATGTAGAACAAAATAAGAGAGATTGATTGTGTTTTTAGTACATCCAGGGAACACAGACTGAGATCTGGCCTGGTTATATTCTTCCAGGATTTTTTATGTATCATTTCTACCCTGATAGATGACTATGATATACTTTGCTTCTTGGATATATATGAATAAATTTATGTTCCTAGCTAGCAGTTTGTGGATGCATTCTTTAGAATTTATCAGCTCCAGCGACAAGTATAAGTACAGAAATATGAGCTAAGAGCCATAAAACCTCATATATATATCTAATGCTATTTTCTCTAAAAAATTTTCTTGATAGTTTTCCCTTTTGTCTACTAAGAACATTACTATCCTTTCTATTTTCACTGTTTATGTGAAATATGATTATGGTGCTTAATTATCTTCAGGTATGATGGTCCTTCCTGTCTTTCTTAATACTTGAAACTCTTTGGGGGTAGGAAGAAGGCATAGCTTTCTCTAATGGATATTTTGAAGTGTTTAGTGATGCTCTGTGGACACCTTATATATCAATTGAAAATGTGGATGTGACAGTTGTACAAACTGGTATTTTCTAAATAGTTACCTAAATGCCGTATGGAATGTACTATCTGATAACATGACCATAAGTCCAAGTATCTAAATAAAGCATAAGCATTTTATGAACAATAGAGATACTGAGTTACATTCAGCTAGAAGGCATTTTTTAGAAATGTCAAGCCATTTGATATATTAGTTTTACATCTACATCTGATGAGACTGACATAAAAAAAGGAATCTTATAATATTACTAAACTAACTGGATATGTAGGAAGCAGATATAGTTCATATCAAAATACATTTAATGTTATAAAAATATAACAGAGCCAAATGTAGTTAGTAAATTACTGTGTTTTAAAAGTCAACTTCCTAATCATGTAAGAATTCACTGTCAGCTATTTTACACTTTATTTTTTTTAAGATTTTATTTATTTATATGAGAGAGACTGAGTGAGAGAGAGAATGAGAGGGAAGAAGGTCAGAGGGAGAAGCAGACTCCCCGCGGGGCTGGGAGCCCAATGTAGGACTCAATCCCGGGACTCCAGGATCATGACCTGAGTTGAAGGCAGTGGCTTAACCAACGGAACCACCCAGGCGCCCCAATACTTTCTTTCTTTCCAAAAGTAAAAATACTTACATAAACTGCAAAAGAGCTGAAAAGTGAAAATTGATTAATTTTCTTGAAACTATCAGAGGCCTGAGTCCACATGGTATAATGTGTTGAGAATTTTAGAGACCTTGGAGGGGATAAAAGCATTTCACATGCAGAACAGATGTGAGTCTTTAAGAACCTGAGGGTACATCATGGTAGCCATAATAGTGCCCCCCAAAAAATATCCATGTCTAATCCCAGAACCAGTGACTATGTTATGTTACATGGAAAAGGAAAATTAAGGGTGCTAATCTGCTGATCTTAAGACAGCGATATTATCCAGAATTATTTGGATACGTTTAATGTTGCTACAAAGGACCACAGAAGTAAAAAACTGAATCTTAGAGTAATGTGATATGAGAAGGACTCAGCTCACCTTTGCTAACTTTGAAGATAAAGAACTAGATGCATCCTCCAGAAGCTGGAAGATAAGAGGAAATAAATCCTACACAGAGCCTACAGAAAGGAGGCACCACTGGCAACACCTTGATTTTAAGCCTAGTAAGATCTGTGTCAGACTTCTAAGTTACAGAACTGTAAAAATAATAGACTGTGTTGTCTAAGCCACTAACTTGTGGAAATCCAGTACAGCAGCCATGATAAACTAATACACAAGTCCAAGAACTGACCTAGCATCTGGGGAGTGATAGATAGGTACCTGCAAGGAGCAAGAGTTCAAGCATTCAGTCACCCAAGCATTAGTTCACTAGGGCAGGTGTCACCGGAGGTTATATAAACTGGCAAAAAGATTCAGCTGTGTTTTTGTAAACACATTACTAAAGGTTGAGTGTGGGATAGCATGGATATTTAAAGCCCCAGTTTGCCAACATACAGGGACTTGTACCTACCTACAGACTTTTTTCTCCACAAACTTTACAGGCAGTCACAGTCACATGAAAGATCAAAAAGGACTGGGGAAACCTGTTCTTGTAATACTGGCTAACAGAGGGGAAATTCTGTCAAGATCCAACTCCCCTATCTCTGCTATGGAAGGAAAATTTTAACCTTGCAGGAAGAAGAACAAAATTTGTGTCCATAGAACACTGGTAGAAACCCCTTGCAACTACATGCTGTTTTTAAGAAACATATTTTTTTTTTAGTTTTTTTTTTTTTTAAAGATTATATTTATTTGACGGAGAAAGAGTGCAAGAGAGCACAAGCAGAGGGAACAGTAGACACAGAGGGAGAAATAGGCTCCCCACCATGCTGAGCAGGGAACCTGATGCAGGGCTTGATGTCAGGACTCTGAGACCATGACCTGAGTCAAAGGGAGACACTTAACCAACTGAGCCACCAAGTAACCCCAAGAAACACATTTTATTTTTATTTTTTTTTAAAGATTTTATTTATTTGACAGTGAGAAACACAGCTAGAGAGGAAACACAAGCAGGGTGAGTGAGAGAGGGCGAAGCAGGCTTCCCGCCAAGCAGGGAGCCCGATGTGGGGCTCAATCCTGGGTCTCCGGGATCATGACCTGAGCCGAAGGCAGTCGCTTAACCAACTGAGCCACCAAGGCACCCCAAGAAACCCATTTTAAACATAAAGACATATTGGAATTAAAATAAAGAATGAAAAGTTGTGCCATAAAGAGAAATAAAAACAAAAGCAGAATAGGCATCTAAAATTAAGAAGGAGATTTCAGAATAAGGAATATAATCAGAGATAAAGAGGGATATTATATAATAGAATAAATCCTCTAAGCAGATATGGTAACTGTAACTGTGTGTGCACCTAACAATATCACCACAAAATAAATGAGGCAAAATTGGTAACTTTGAAAGAAAAAGTAGACAAATTCATAATTACAGTTAAGTGAAACAACCAGGAGAAAAAAAATCAGTAAGGACATAGCTGACCTGAACAATACTGCTCACCAACTTAACCCAACTGAGAGTTACAGAAAACACATCAGAAAATATGTTGGCTATCAGGACACATGCACATTCACCAAAATGGGGCTAAAAACCAAATCTTAACAATTTTAAAAAACAAGTATCATGCCAACTATGTTCTCAGATCATAACACATTAAACTAGAATCAGTCTGAACAATCAGCAAAAATATTTGGAAATCCAGAATTTTTGAAAAAGATGTGTTAATAAATAAGGAACACTGAAAGAAAATTTAAAACAAAAATTAACTAAAAAATTAAAAGGTTTCTAAATTGTTGATTGTACCTGACCAACTTAGATGGAAATTTATAGTATTAAATGTTTATATTAGAAAAAAAGAGAGATTAGGTTGGTTATCTTAGTGTATAACTTAAGAAAGTAAAGAGCAATAAACTAAAAGAAGACAAAAATAAATAAAATAATGAAATTATTTAAATGTAATTAAATTTAAAACCAAAAACAATAAACAAAACCAATGAAAACAAAGCTTATTTAAAAAAAAAACTGAAGATTCATCTTTGAAAAGATGAATAAAGTGGACATAACAATAAACATAGAGGATAAGAACCATAGTCACTGAACAAGAAAAAAATAAGAAGACACAAACTGCCAATATTGGAATGAAAATTGAGATATCACTATAGACCCCATAATGCTAAGTGAAATAAGACAAAATAAGACAAGTACTATATAATCTTACTTACATGCGAATCAAACAAACAAACAAACAAAAAACCCCCAAATGAGCTCATATAGGGGAAGAATGGATCAGTATTTGCCAGAGGCGGACACTGAGGGTGGGCCAAATGGGTAAAAGGAGTAAAAAAGGACAAACTTCCAGTTACAAAATAAATAAGTCATAAGGATGTCATGTCCAGGATGAAAACTATAGTTAACAACAATGTATCACATACTTGAAAGTTTCTAAGAGCACAGATCTTAAAAGTTCTCATCACAAAAAAAAACCATTTTGTTGTCATATATGGTAAATGATGTTAACTAAAGTTATATGGTGATCATTTTGCAATATATACAAATATTGAATCATTATGTCATATACCTAAGCTAATATGATGTTTTATATCAATTATACCTCAGAAAAAACAAACAGAATAGCAGGGGAAGACACGATACAATGGAAATTTTGCAAAATGGATTAAATGGATTACAAAGTTATAACTTCACTGAAGTAGATGAGGAAGAAAGTAACTTTTAAAAAAGATTTTATTTATTTATTTGACAGAGAAAAACACAGCTAGAGAGGGAACACAAGCAGGGGGAGTGAGAGAGGGAGAAGCAAGCTTTCCCACCAAGCAGGAGCCTGATGCAGGGCTCGATCACAGGACTCTGAGATCAGGACCTGAGCCAAAGGCAGATGCTTAACAACTGAGCCACCCAGGCACCCAGGAAGAAAGTAATTGACTAAAATCATTTGGGAACAATGTTTTGTCTAAATAAATGTAAGGATAAAGACAAATAGTATACTCTAGTTGATTATTTTGTTTCTCAAGAAGCTGTAATTTAGCAATGCTTATTGTATATTAAGATTGAACAAATGAGTAAAATGATTATATATAATGAGAGCCAGTTTTCTCACTCTCAGAGAAGTTACAAATAAGTAAGGAGGAATGCTGAAATGCACACTATAGTGCTGGGTTAGAGGTGTAGATGTCAATATGAACTTGTGCAGAGAAATACAGATATGCATATAATCATTTGTTTGGAAATGAGTTAATAAGCTTATTGTGCTTGCTTTAATACATGTCCACAGAAATTTTTATATACTTCCCTCTAAGAGGTGGAAGGTAATTTCCTTCCCTTTGTGTATAGGCTGGAATTAGTCACTCACTACCAAATAACAGAGAATGGAAAGGGAAAATGGTAACTTTTCATTGGAGAAATTGACAGAGACCACTTAGTCAAATGGTTAACTTTAACATCATAGTAATGACTCAGGTGGACATCATGCATCCCCTGATAGGATTGAGGGCACTTCTCTTATGTGGCATTTCCCCCCAAAATCCATATCCTTAATTCAATCATGGGAAAACATTAAACAAACTCAAATTGAAGGACATTCTACATATTTCTTAATCCTATTCATTAAGTGTTATGAAAAGGAAAGACAGAGCTGTCACAAATTGGAGATGTGACAAATAAAGATAATATAGAAAAAAATCCCACTGGATTATAAAAAACATCAGTGGAAAACTGGCTAAATCCAAGTAAAGTCTGATTTCATAGTATTATATCAATATTAACTTCTTAGTTTTGAGAAAAGTATCATTGTTATATAAAATGTTGACATTAGGGAAAGCTGGGTAAAATGTACACAGGAAACCTCCGTACTAGTTAAGGAACTTTACTGCATTTCTAAAACTTTTCCAAAATAAGGTTAAAAAAAAAAAAAAGAAAAAAGTGGTTCAGTCTATAATGAAATTCATGTGTAAAGAGAAAGAGTATTATCAAAATAACAAACCAAAGCAATAAATACTTGTCCTACACAATTATAAGCATAATTTCACCACAATGCTAGACTATCTACCTATTACCACAGTAATAGCAAGCAGGCTGAAGATTTTAATTCAGTATAAGAGAAAACAAATAGTGTATTTTTAAAAATACATGTATCTTCTGTGTTATCAGACTTTCTGGTGTAATAGAATTGACAAGTTCAGTTCATTTATATGCCTGCAATCATCGCCTCTTTAAAAACTGAGAAAAAGTAAGATTAGGTCATTGACACACACAAAAATCTGTTGGCCTATTATTGCAGCTAAACAAGTTTTAAACAGGTTAAAATATAATACAAGGAGAGGATAATTACAATCTGTGATGGCCATTTTGAACGCGTGTGGTACTCAAAAGATAATTTTAAAACTAAAATACCTAGTCTTTATAAAATATTTTACTGAATATTTTTAAAATGAAGCACAATCATTAATAATATAACAATGAAAAAAGTGTAAATGCTTTATGTGAAAGACTTTTTAAAGGACCAGAAATATGGTTTAAAACTGAAACTAATAATACTTTAAGACATCTTAGTATATAAATACCAGTGAATGATTTTTACTAAATTTTCACTGGTAAAAATATACAAATGATATACACAATCCAACTAATTTTCAACAGGAATTAAATAATGATCTGCTTTTATTAATCATAACCTTTTAAAAGACATCATGGGTCTATGGTATTTTTTCTTTCTGTGGTAAGGATGACATATTAGTTTTGAGAATATTTTCAGATACCTTGCATTGACTTATACTGCTCCCTGATATTTTATATTAAAGACAAAATATTTCTACAATGTTATATTTAAAATTAAAGTAAATAGAAAGGAGAGAACTAAAAATATGTACCCATTATTTACTTGGTAGCAAAAGATGGGTTAGTCTGTCTCAGAGAACTGAATCTTTCTTATCTTTCTGATGTTTTAGAGCTGAATATTATTTACTTGAAACCCCTTCATAGATATTGTTATAGGTTGAATTGTATCTACCCAAATTACATATGTTGAAATCCTAATCCACAGTACCTCAGAATGTGGATTATTTGGAAATAGAGTCATGGCAAATGTAATTAGTTGAGATGAGGTCAAAATGGAGCAGGGTGGGCATCTAAACCAATATGACTAATGTCCTTAAAACGGGGAAATGTGGACACAAACGTGCGTACAGAGAGACGGCCATGCGAAGATGAAGGCAGATCTCAGGGATCTTGATGAAGGTTAAGGAATGCCAAAGACTGCCCGCAAACCACCAGAAGCCAAACTATAGGAGCAGATTCCTTGTTAAGCCCCCCAAAAGCAGCAACCCTGCTCACAATAAATCTCAGATGTCTAGCCTCCAGAACTCTGAGAAAATACATTTATGTCATTTAAGCCACCCAATTTGTGACAGCTGTTCCTGAGCCAAGTCTGACTAGGACATGGAGTAGATTTAAAGACATTATCATCAAAAAATTTGTTTCTAAGGTAGAGCTACTGAACAGCCCCAGCATCTCAAATACCTTGAACATCAATATTACTGCTAAATTATAATATATCCTTAATCCTACCACCACATTGTAAAGTCCATGTGACAGAACTTTTTTGTTTTAAATAGTATATTCTCAACTGCCATTCTAAATCCCCAAGGAAATGACAGTTCCAGTGGAACTCAATAAGCTTATTAGATACCACATAGAACTCCTAAAAAGTCTTATCTCATTAAAAGGGGGTACTATTTCTCCTGAACATTCTTGTAACAAAAATCGTGTGAGAAAGTATAAGCTTAAACCTAAACTCTGTGATTCCATTGTTGTTTGTTTGCAGTGCCTGGTTTGACCTGATTACCCTGAGATGTACTACATTTGCACTCACCTTAGAAAGTAGTCCTGGCTTCCTTTACTCAACTTAGCTAAAATCAACAATACCCATCATGCCAGTAAGCTGAGCTGAAAATTTAGAGAGAGGCTTCCAAAGCAACTTAATTACTGGTAGCTAACGATGACATCTGTATATGAACATCTGTATAAAAGATAGGTTTTTATGACATTAGAACATTTGTTGAATGAAGGAATGGTGTCAAGAGGCAAGGGAAAGACTCACATAGGATCCTCAGCACAATTCATTAAATTGTGCATTAAGCATTTGATGTATGTGTTAAATAGATGTATTATATATCTTTAGGTGTTATGTCTATGCATTTAAGATTTGTAACCTTATAGTTGTCTTATAAAACTTATTTCTGTGACATTAGGTATAAACAATTCTACTATATTTTAAACCTAGAGTATTATTGTTTGATTTTCCTCGACAGAATAAAACAAAAACCAGTGGGGACCATATATCAGGGGTTGGCAATCTATGCACCACCACATGCTTAATTTGGGCCACTGTCTATTTTCTAATTAAAGGCTTATTCGATCCAGCTTCGCCCACGTGTGTATTGTCTGTTTCTGTGATAGAATTACATTGCTGAATAGTTACCATAAAGAATGTATGGCTTGAAAAGCCTAAATATTTATATTTTACCATCTGGCTCTTTACAGGTAAAGTTTGCCAACCTCTGCTATGTATTATTGCATCAACATTGATTCGCTCACTCCAAAGCACCAATTTTAAGCTCTGCTTCAAAGTACTGTGGTTAAAAGAGCAGGCCCTTGGTTACAGTAACTGATAAATCCTAACTAAGTAACATGTGTTGCCATTTTACCCTGGTCAAATTATTACTTATTTAGATTTGATTCATCATTTGTAATTTAAGAAAACTTATTTATAGTATTTACTTATAAGGTCCTGATAAAATCAAATTAAAATATCCATGCAAAAACATTACACAAACGCCTGACACTCAGTAAATACTCATTAAATGATTAGTTTTTATTAAAATATTAATTCACATTCAGTGTCCTTCATGAACCCTTCACTGCTTACATCTCACTTCTAAGGCAGTTTTGTAATTCTGACTTTAAGTCATCTACTCTTTGGTCACCTAGTTTTGTTCTAATTATTTCACTGCATTAATAATGTCTTATTATTACATTTTTAAGCTTCTTGAAGGTATGATCTATGCTCAAAAATAATAAAAATAAAAATTCAAACTCTCCACCCAAAATAATTAAGGGAAAGAAAAAGCAGGCCAACTGGTGAAGTTTTATCCAACAAAAATAATAGGAAGAGAATTTCTTATTTTGATTTATGTGGCAACTGGAAAATGTTGGGTAACTGAGGTGACATGTTTACTAAATTCTATGATAGAAATTTCAAGGATATGAAAAAGGGGCTGATAAAAAGCTAAGTTCAAAGGAAAAGAGGACTTTACTGTATGAAGTTCATGCTACTGGCATCAATTTCATTTCAAAAATCTCTTTTTAAAAAAAAAACTTAATATTGAAAACATATTGGAATAAAGTAATTTTCTGATTAAGTGGCTCAAAAGAATCAAAGAAGAATATAAATGTTAAGCTAGCTTAAAAGTTGCCTACTGCACAATTATTTCTTAGCCATATATCATCAAACATTGGTAATATTAATGATGCCAAAATTATGTAGTTTTTATAATTTTAATCAAAAACTGAAATGTCTAAAATAAAGGTTAATCATTTAGCATGTAAACACTGATGTACTGTTGAATTCCCTAATTAAAATGTTAATATATCCTCCCGGTAAAAAAAATCTTTCCCCAGAATATTATTTTCCCAGTTTTCCTATTCTGAAAGGGAAGAGTACTCCTACTTTATATTTTCAAGAGACTCCATGTTGGAGCACATGTGTGGAAACTGGAAGGATTCGTATATACACATTCAGATATTTTGTGATAGGGAGAAAAAAGTGGAGAAATTCCAAATTTGGTGAACAAAGGAATATAATTTCCTTCAGGAAAATTTGGTATCGTAAGTAATATTTTTAATCATCTATTCTACTTCATATATTTATAAATTTAAGGCTATTTAAACTTGTATAAAATACACAATTAAGTCTATAATAGTTACTTAAAATGACAAATAGCCATTCCAACCCAGTTAATTCTTTAATACTTAAATATATTTCATCTCACTCAAAATGACAAGAGAATCTTATTTTCAGTCACATTATATCTATAACACATGGTCCTGGTATTTTATTTCTTGCCTTTCTAGTTTCAAAAGGCAGATTAATAGTCACATGGCCTCTTTCACTTACAATAAAACTACCACATCATTCATAGAACATATATTAAGTATAGTACGTATAAGAAAAAGGAACATTTTAATTTTTTCTCATATTACCACAACATTAAATCCACAGCATAACAGGATACATGGAATTCAACAATTCAATCCTGAAAGAAACAGGTTATTTTTTATATATATTAAAAATTAATAAAATGAACAGCTAGCACATATGATTAGATTTACTGAATCCAAATTTCTCCTTCCAGCTATAACAGTAGTTATTTAATGCAGCTAAAATAATAAATGGAGCCTACAATTTTATTCAGGACAAATTCATGGATACTGAACTTATTCTCCCACCACAAAAAATATATAAGAAACAAACTAGAAAAATAGAAAAATATATAAAGCAACTGTTCTCAGGCCTTGGAAAAGACATGGCAGAAGGCTGTTTCCCCAGAGTATAATAAATTATAGAAACACCACATCAACAGCAGCTTTCTGCCATAGAAACCCTTTTCACAGAGTAGCATAGGGAAATAAAACCCAAACGAAGAGCAGCAGCAGTGGAGGAAATAGTGGACTGGCTTGGGCACAGAAGACAGCTCAACTACTAAGGGGCAAAAGTGTCTATCTGTGCCAACAGTAACAAAATTCAGTACTTTTTAGAGGATGATAACACAATCCAGACTCTCAACAAAATAGCATCTACTATGTCAAGCATAAAATCAAAGTTTACGTTAAAAAAAAAAAAGTGACAATAGCCAGGAAAAGAAAACAGTCATAAAAACAAAATGAGGGATGATACACATATTAGAATGACCAGATACATAATTAAAACTTAGCATTATAAATAGGTTTAATGAATTAAATGAAAGGTGAATATTATGAATAAAAATAAAGACAATATTAATAGAGAAATGGAAACCATTAAAAGACACTGAATAAAAATTCAAGATGGAAAAATACAGTAACTAAAAAATATCCCTAGATAGATGGATGAACTCAGTGGAAGCTCAGAAACTTCATGAGAAATGAACAGTTAATTTGAAAACTGGTTAATACAAGGTATTCAAACTGAAGCACAAAGATTTAAAGGACTTTTTAAAGAAAGAAGAAATAAAATAAAGGAGCCCCAGTGGCCCATGGAATTATAGCAAGATGTCTAATGTTTTATAATTTGAGTCCCACAGGAAAAGAGAGAGCAGTGAGACTGATGCACAAAAAATCACTGAAAGAAATAATGGCCCCAAATTACAGTGTATAACTTCGACAGTATAAAAGACTAAAAAGAGCTATGTAGAAACATACAGTTCTAGGGTTCTTGTGTTGCTTGTAAAATGATAAAATTTGAATATTTGTCTATGATAAGATCATGACATATACTGAAATCCCCAGAGCAATCACACACATACACACAAAAGCTGTGTGGTTAAAATAGCAAGAGAAAAGATAATGGAAATATTAAAAATAATTAACAATAAGTCAAGGATGCAGGAACAGAGAAGAAATAAATACCAAGGTAGACATAACTACAAATATATAAATAAAGTCAGTAAATGTAAATTGATAAAACACTCAAATTAAAGCCACAATATCCACTTAAAGAGAAACATTTTTTTTTCTATTGTGTAAGAACATTTACCAAGAGATCTACCCTCTTCACAGATTTTTAAGTGTACAGTACTGTTAAGTGTAGGTATGATATTGTAGAGCTGGTCTCTAAAACCTACTCATCTTATAATAGCACTTTATATTCATAGAACAGCAACCCCTCATTTACCCCTCCCTCCAACCCATGACAACCATTATGCTACTCTCTGCCTCTGTGAGTTTAACTATTTTAGCATCATATAAGTGAAATCGTGCAGCATTTGGCCTTCTGTGACTGACTTAATGAAATGAGCATCCTCAAGGTTTATTATGTCACATATGACAAGATTCCCTTGTTTTTAAGGCTGAATTATTATTGTATATTATATGTATATATCACATTTTCTTTATTCATATATCTGTTGATGGACATTTAGGTAGTTTCCAAATCCTAGCTATTGTGAATAATGCAGAAGCAAACACAGGAATGCAAATATTTCTTCAAAAAAAAATCCTGATTTTAATTTCTCTGGATATATACCCAGAAATGAGATTGCTGGATCATATGGTAGCTATTTTTTTAAACTTTTTGACCACCCCATTTTCCACATTTTCCATTCCCACCAGTGTAGAAAGGTTCCAATTTCTCTACATCTTCAATAATGTTTGTCATCTTTGGATTTTTTTTTTTATTCCAATAGGTATGAGGTGATATTTCATTGTGGTTTTGATCTGTATTTCCCTGATTATGAGTGAAAAGGGCATTTTTTCATATACCTGCTGGCCATTTGTAGGCCTTCTTTGAAAAAAAAAAAAAAAAACAAAACGTCTATTCAAGTTCTTTGTTCACTTTTTAATCAGGTTATTTGGGATATTTTTTGGAAGTAAACTGTAAGATCTCATTAGTATTTTCAATATTAGCCCTTTTATCAGATATATGGTTTGCACATATTTTCTCGCACCTAAGTCATTTTTTCATTCTGTTAATTGTTTCCTTTGCTGTGTTGAAGGTTTTTAGTTTGATGCAATCCCATCTACTATGCAAAAGAATGAAATTGGACCCTTATTTTTATACCATGCATAAAAATTACCAGAAGATGAGATTAGAGACTTAAAGATAAGGCATACAACTGTAAAATTCCTGGAAGAAAACAAGGGAAAACCTTCATGACACTGATCTAAGCAGTGATTCTTGGGAATGACAACAAAAGTATAGGCAACCAAAGCAATTGTAAGAGACATATTTTTTTAAGTACTAAAATCTCAATCAGATTTATATTAAAAGAGTAGAAAATTTGAACTGTAGAAACACTAAGCATAAGGAGGCTGTGTGACTCTACACCAAAGAGACTTCAACCAAGAGTTTGAAATCAGTGGTAAAAGGATACTCCTAATAATAGAGAAGGTCAATTATCAAGAAGCCAATGCAAGTTTAGAAGTATATGCACATAGTAGAAATTCAGCTATTTGAAATAAAATCTAGAAGAACTAAAAGGAAAAAGAGACAGAGTCACAGGTTCAGTTAACTATATTGGCATTTTTTCCCCTGTAGTAATTGATAGACTATGTAGACAAAAAGCCAGTAAGGATGAAGAAGATTTAAAAAAAATACTATCAATCATCTTAATTAACTGAAATTTGTAGACATACCACCAACACTTTGCAACATACTTTTTTTTTTAAGATATTATTTATTCAATAGAGAGAGAGAGACAGCTACAGAGGGAACACAAGCAGGGGGAGTGAGAGAGAGAGAGAAGCAGGCCTCCCGCCGAACAGGGAGCCCAATGCAGGGCTCGATCCCAGGACTCCGGGATCATGACCTGAGCCGAAGGCTGATGCTTAACAACTGAGCCACCCAGGCATCCAGCAACATACACTTTTAAAGAGCATGTTAAGTATTAACCAAGATAGAATATATGCTTGATTAGAAAATGAGTCTTAACACATTTCATAGAATTTCATTACAGAGACTATGATTTTTTACTGTGACTGAACTAAAATTAAAATCAGTAACAATGTTTTTAACTAAGCTCCAAAATATTTGAAAATTCAGAAACACATCAGTAGATAAAATTGAAAAATTCCTTGAATTAAAAACCGACAGAATATATACAGTCACAAATTAAGGATCTAAATAATACCATGTCTACCACAGAAATTTATTTCTCATTTCAAAAGCTTCTCCAAAGAAAGCTTCAGGTCTGATGGCTTCACTGGTGAGTTTCATTAAATATGTAAGAAAAATATAATACTAACCTCATAAAATTCTTTCCTATATATAGTAAAATAAGCTCCCCAGCTTGTTTTTGTCAGCACAATTCTGATAGTAATAATAAGAATAAGAATGGCATTTCTAAAAGAGAAAATTACAGAGTAAAGTCTCTTATGAACATATAAAAAACATTCATCAAATATTGGCACTAATCTATCAACATAAAACAAACAGCACATCATGAACAAGAGACATTTATCCTAAGAAAGTAAAGTTGAGTCTACATTTAAAAATCAGTATATTCATAACATTGATGGAGTAAAGGAGAAAGGTTACATAATCATCCCCTCAGAGTAGAAACAGCATTAAACAAAATTAAACAATCAATTATGACAAAAATAAAATCTCTCAGAATAACTAGCATGAGGAGAAAACTTCTTAGATCTGGAAAATGCCATTTATAAAAAGCCCTATAGATATCATTAGGATAGAAAGAATACTTGTGTCCTAATCCTTGGAACGTGTGAATATGTTACCTTGTATGGCAAAAGGGAACTAACATATATAATTAATATTAACTAAAAGCTTTGAGACTGGAAGATTATCCTTGATAAACTGAATGGGGTAAATCTAGGAACATGAGTCCTTAAAAGTAGAGAGTATTTCCTAGCTATAGTCAGAAAGAGAGCCAGAGAGATGTGGCATGTAAAAGACTCAGATAACTTTGAAGATGAATGAAAGAGGCCAATGTCAAGAAATGTGGATTGCCTTTAGAACCTGAAAAAAGGCAAGGACACAGACTTTCTCCTAGAGCCTCAAGAAAGAAATACAGTCTATGGGCACCTGGGTGGCTCAGTCAGTTGGGCATCTGCTCTTGACTTCAGTTCAGATCATGATCTCAGATTTGTGATATTAAGCCCTGATTCAGTGGGGACCCTGCTTGAGATTCTGTCTCTCCTGTCCCTCTGTCCTTCTCCAAAACTCACTAAAATAATAAATAAATAAACTTAAAAAAAAAAAAACAAGCCTATTGACACTAATTTGGGCTTCTAACCTAAAGAACTGTAAGATAGCAAATTTGTACCAATGTAAGCCACTAAAATTTGTGAGAACTCATTACAGCAGCACCAGAAAAGGACTATACTCATAATCTATATGTATATCATATATATGTATATCATAATCTATATATAAATGTAAACTACGGCATGTGTCATAAAAAAGCAAGGATTTCTGCACTCATCACTTCTAGTCAACATTTTACTAGATTTCATATCCATTGCCCAAAGGGAAGAGAAAGAGGCAAAATGAATAGTATTTGGAAAGGAAGAAGAAACATAATCATTTTCATATGACATGACTATGTACATAGCCATTTCTCTGGAATTCCCCCTGAAACTATCAGACATAGCAGAGACAGTAACTGAATTTAGAAAACCTCAATATGGGGCGCCTGGGTGGCTCAGTTGGTTAAGCGACTGCCTTCGGCTCAGGTCGTGATCCTGGAGACCCTGGATCGAGCCCCACATCGGGCTCCCTGCTTGGCGGGAAGCCTGCTTCTCCCTCTCTCATTCCCCCTGCTTGTGTTCCCTTTCTAGCTGTGTTTCTCTCTGTCAAAATAAATAAAATCTTAAAAAAAAAAAAA